>PVLD010025366.1:0-23833 GCA_004027595.1 Dinomys branickii | reverse complement strand
GTTCAGCAGGTGAAGGTCAGCTGCAAAGGCTGCTCGAATGATTCCTTCTCTTTGGGAGAATGTCCCTTAAGCTTTCTGCTGAGAGTTCCGCTTAAAAGGCTGTACAGATATTGGTTAGATACTCCCTACCTAGTGACCTGGGTGAGGTGTGTTAGACTGCTCCCCCACCCTCCCATGGTTCCCTGCAGGTATAGGGATGGATCTCCTCCCCCACTCGGTGATCTGGTCGCGAGCGCCGATATCTCACCAGTTATTGGAGTCCCTGCAGGCATGAAGGTTCCAAGGTGCCAGTCTATCCTTTGGGGCTTTCTGCGCGGCCCGCCCGTTGCGCACAAAACGTGAGACCACTGGGCGTTGCCGCCGCCAGAGAGCCGCTCTCTGTCGGGAGTCGCCGGAGAGCTGCGCCGGGTCGGGGGGCGGGAGGGATCGAGCTGTCTGTATTCTCGGGGCGCTAGGACCCAGCAAATCTTTCTCTCCGCTCCCGGCGGCGTTTGGGGCCCTCCGCGCAGCCCGCCCCACACGCGCGAAACGTGGGATTGCCAGGCGTCTCCGCCACTAGCAAGCCGATCTCTGTCGGGAGTCGCCGGGGGGCTGCACCGGCTCGGGAGGCGGGAGGGACCGAGGCGGCCGCGCTCCCACTGCGCTTGGACAGAGCCAAGCTTCTTCCCCGCGCGGATCTTCCCTGGCTCCCAGCGTCTGGGGCTTTCCCACGTCTCGCCCCGGCAGCCTGGTCCGCCCTACCACATCTCCCCCGGCATCTCAGAGAAATATGCCCAGTTTAAACTTCCCAGCCGAGGTCCCGGCATTCACGCTCGCCAAGTCTGTCTCGAGCTGGTGGTGTTTATTAAGGTGGTTCGCTCCCTTGCTGCTCACCTGGTCGCCATCTTCCCCGGATCCCTTGAATAGATTCTTTACAAGAAAGTTGTAAGCACGTCTTTTATTATTCAAATGAATCTAACAGGCCACCAGCTCTCAGCTCATAATCACAATTTCCAGACTCGTACAGATGGGAGCTCAGAAAGCCACCCACAATGTTGTTTATGAGCAGTCTGGGGTGACATGGACATGCATATAGGAGTGCATCCGACTGTGATCACCATAGCACATACTGTAAGAATCGAGCAAATGAATAGATCTTTGCTTTGGCCCCAGAACAGCCACAGAGTGGGGCACACAACTGAAGCAGGACCTGACAGCCCACAACAGTAATCCTAATGATCTGGGAGGATGAGGGAGGAGGATCCCAAGGTGTAGAGCAGCCCAGGCAATTAGTGACACCTGTCTGAAAATAATAAATGAACTAGGGATAAATCTTAGTGCAAAGGGCCTGAGTTCAATTCTGGAATTACCGGAGAAAAAAATTCTGGGCTGACATGAAAACTATAGCTTATAGGTGATGGATAGAACTGCAGAACTGGAACTGTAGATTCAGAAGGTTGACTGCCTGCTAAAACAAAAATTTCAGCATTCTCCAGGAGATTCAAGCACATTCCAAAGACTCATAATACAATAGCCAAAATGTCTAAGATATAATTTAATGCAATATTAATCAATGTTATGTCTTAATTTAAAATTTCATTTTCACATGCTGATATAACGAGAGATGAAAATGTCAATTTAGATGGGAAAAGCAACCAACAAATGCCTAAAATGAGATGACATAAATGTTGGAATAATCCTGTTATGGGACTGGGCATCCTATGGACTTCTTACCAGGTCCTTGGTGTCACAGAGGATTGAACAGGACACACTGAAAGGCTATGAGGTTGTACTTTCTGAAGGTGGAAAGAAAGTAGCCTCTGCAGGGTGAAAGTGGGCCAGGGGTCTTTAACATCCAAAGTATGTGGATTATCTTCACCTCGTGCAAATAAGGCATTAAGACATTGTCCTATCAGAGACTCACTTGGCCTCACACCAGAGGTCTAGTGTACCACAGAGAATTTCACTTAGCTTCTCACCAAATGTAAATGAAGGATCAGAAACAGTGTCTTTCGATTGGCTGTGGCCACCTGTACGTGAAGGACTGTGAATGGCTTCTCCTGCGTGGTTCTGCAAGCAGTGCCAAATCTGAATGAAGGATAGAGAGTGTCGCTGATGCCGTTGGGTCACAGTGCTCAGCCACCAGCCTGATGTCATTTTGGGTCATACATTCCATGCGCTGTCCTGTCCTTAAAGGAAACCTCTCCCTCAACCACAGAAAAGCTGTGGCTTTTTCTCACCTGTGACACATTCTTCCCAGTTGATACTCTGGTTTCTCCCAGCCCTAACTGCCAACCTTGGTCAGACAGAGATTTTAGGAAAGTAGTTTTTTTTTTTTTTTTTTTTGCGGTACTGGGGATCGAACTCAGGACCCTGCGCTTGCTAGGCAAGCACTTATTCCACTGAGCTATATCCCCAGCCCCGTCAGACAGAGATTTTAAAGCTGCTCTTATAAAATGTCAAACACTCCAAGAGTTCGGTGGGAATCCATAAAATGTTTACGGATAATTCATCAGAGATTATTTTCAAAACATCTATTTTTCCAATTTTTAGTGTAAAAATAACAAAAGGAATATGTTTTCTCTTGCTCAAATTTTTGTAAATTATGTATTTTTATTTTTTTTGCAGAAAATTTTCTGCATAAAATTGACAATGGAGAGACTTCTAAAATCAAATTTATATGTCCAGATTTTCATAAGGTAAAAGGTGGACATATTTCATCAGAAAAATGAAAGACATTTAAAAAATCACTATAGGTCAAAAGAGAAATGAAAATTTATGCGTAATATAAAAATGAAGTTTGAGTATCAAAATGCAAAAGGATATTGCAACTGTCTTGGTTACTTTTTTCTTGTTGCTGAGACAAAACACCCAACACCCAAAATGAAGATAGGAAAGGTTTATTTAGCTTACAGTTTGTGGAGGTTTCAGTCCACACTTGGCTGCTTAGATGTAGAGTAGCACATGGCAGAGGGCAAACTGTTTATGGCAGCAGAGCAAAACAATCATCAAAAGGGAGGAATGGCTGCAAGCAGCCTCTTTTCTTTCCTTACATTGTAAACAGGCTACCCCCACCCAGGGGGCATGTAGCTCTCCCACAGTCTCCATGCCCTCTTCCACAGGCTCAGGATGTATACAAAGTAAGCACCCTGGCTTCCTGCTGAATCACATAGTTAACCTTTTAAACTTCCCAAATTAACACAATAAACAACATCCCAGAAGGGTAAGGGCATGTCCTTTTCACTCCAAGATTTACAACTGCTGAGTTACTTAGCCAAACCTCTCCATTCTCCAAGTTGACACAATGTATCAACCATAACAGCAACCTAATAAGAAAACGCAAGTAAAAATAAGATGAGATAAAGTGAAATTTGTCAATGAACATGTGAACACATACTCTCCTCACTCAGCCAGGGAAGTATAAGTTATGAAGAAAGAGGCCATTGGCTAGAATTTTTCATCAGAATTGTCACTTTGTCAAATAGTGTGAAAGGAAACCCATAGATTAAAAAATGCAAGTCTTGAACATACATATGTAGCATTGCCAGCTCTATAGGGAAGTGAAAATGCTACAGACTCAGTAAAGTGCCATTAATTTATCCACGAAATGACACAGAATTAAATTAAAGTGAATATCTAGTTGTAAAAAAAGGTGATATGTACATAATTATAAATCTATAAGGCTTACATATATTTTGCTTATGGACTGTGAGTTGCTACCAAATCATTGAGATTTGTTCTGGTAGTATTAAAAATAGACCCAAAGACATAAATTATTTTACTTTTTTACCTAGAAATTCTGATGTCAAATTCATGCTAAAGTATTTAAGTTCAATAAAGAAAACAGTGTTTATAGTAGCAAAAACATAGATACACCATTATTAAATATCTATCTGCAGCAAGGCTATGAAAGTGTTTTTTAAAAGTATTACTATTATAGTAAATGATAGCATATATATTTTGTGAGAGGACTTACAATATATTTATACATATGTGTATATACTTCACATGTATACTCAGTACATACAAGTGGATTTATATACTTCTGGTAAATTTGAAAAGCAAATAATTAGTATTTTTATACCATTCCTACAGTTGAAGCATTTTTTATTTTTTCCTATAGAAATCAAAGTGAAAATAGACTGAAAACAAGAGAGAATTATCACCTGATTTATGAGTGTAAAATGACCATTCTGAGAAATCACAGTGTGGAAACAATACTGCTTGTCTCAAACCACTCAGACTTGAAACAAATCAGTCATGTCTGCACGTGACTTGGAGACAAGGATAAATGAAAAGAAATGGCTTTTCATGAGATGGGTAGTACAGGACCAAATCTTTCATATCTTTGTGTTAAAAATAAACAAAAACTGTACTTCTTGTTGATAAATGTTCCTGCCTTCCTTCTGCCATAACGTGTGTTTGTACACATTTCTCCCCTATGAAGCTGTTCAATGATTTTGGTACCAATGTACAGAAAGTAGGAGTGAGAAGTACCTGATTATCCCGTGCTGAGGGTTCCTTACCATCTTTTGAAGAAGGGCTTGCTGTGTAGGGCTGGTCCATAAGGGAAAATAAGGACTGTTAATTAATCTTTCTGCATGATTTGGAGAGAGTAGTCAGAGTGAACTTCTGCAGTATCACTGCCCTGCAGCTTCCCACACAGCTCTTGAAGTTCCCAGGGTGAGGATGGTGAGAGGATGGAGAAAAAGGGGAAGAGTCAAGTAGCAGAAAAACTGAGGCCAGACGGCGTCCTCTCTCCTGATGGGAGAAGTAAGCATGAATAAAGAGGAGGAGGAGAAGGAGCAAGCAGAGCACTTGAAGAGCACTAGTGAGGTCTGCTGTGGGATAGAGGCCAGCGAAGCGGCCGGTAAAAGAACTGACTAAGACAAGAGCAAAGTTGAAGAGCAAAATTTCATAGGCATGTTCTGTAGCAGCAGAGGAGTGGAGAGAATAACGTGCCCTGATCACTAGGATAGTTACTCTCTTCCTGGACCTCTTTCAAGAGCAGTTGAACTGCTGACAAGAGATATTGATTAGAAGAAGTTGTGCTTGCAAGTTTTGTGGTCAGAACATCCTGGAACTTCCTTATACACAGTGTACCTGCCTGGGGTGATATGCCCTCAAGCCTTGGCTGTTTAGTTCTAAAAGCATTAGGATAGCTCACCTCAAAATGGAGTCCACAGTGGGGTTACATGAGAGAAATTACACGCCGGGCTTGATGCGTCTGCTCTACCAAGGCTTAGCTGTCCTGTAAACAGTAGGAGACAACTGAGCACCCAATAGGACAAAATCAGGTAACTTTGTAGAAGTGGATTATAGAGAACTTTGCTACCAATGAAAGCAAGACTTTGTATGCACAGGGATTGACCTTAACTCTGGATATAAATTTGCTTTACCCACTTACCAAACTTCTGCCTGCTTCTGTGGATTTTCTCAGGAACAGTCACTATGTGTCACAACATTGCTTCTGATTAAGTAACTCATTTTACACCAGGAGGAATGCTAAAGGGTTCTCGTCTTTGACTAGACAGGGCCCTGAAATCTCAGTGAAAAGCTGTCTGAGACTGTAGTGCTGGCTTGTAAGATGTACTGTATGCTCTTCAGTTGTTACTAACACTGGTTGATTTTTCTTATTTTGGTACAGCAGATACCATGTGAGCCAAGAGAAAGAAAATGGAAATAATGACTCATTTTTACTGGAATAGGTACACATAGGTTTTTTTCTGTTTTTATCTACTTAATTTAGTACTCTGCTGATATAAGGACCATAATTCCCAGGAAATGCACAAAGGTTTCCATTGAACAAGAACAAGGATTGTCACTCAACCTCCTGAAGCTTAAGTCATTGAAACACATGGAAGATAAAAGTGGTCTGGTGACTGATCTTGATAAAGGTTTCTTTTATTTAGCCGGGTGTCATGGTGCATGCCTATAATCCCAGCACTCAGGAAGCTGAGGCCTCTTAGATCATTGTGAATTCAAGACCAGCCTGGGGTACAAAGTGAGCTCGAGGCCAGCCTGAACTGCATAGTAAGACCCTAGCTCAAAAAAGATTAAAAAAAAAAAGAATTCCTTTTATTTTAAGGAGTAGGGAGAAATATGCCTGGTATCAAAATCTCTGGTCAGTTCCTAAATACAGTGCACTAAAAACATTAATGAAAGTCTACAATAACTGAACACAAGCAGGGATGTTCCAGTTTCAGACACTTCAGAAAAAAGGCTTGGGTCATTCTTCAAAGCACAATTTTGTACTGAGTTTCCAAAAGGGATTTTATATTTCCATGAGTAGTTGCAATAATAGTCACTTTCAAAGATAGGTATATTTTCTTGCCTGTATTTGTGATTTAATTGCATTCTTTCTTATTCCCTTGTCTATTATTTTACATAAGCTCAACCCTAGTATACATTGTTGTAGGACATCTAAGGGAAATGTGATTGATCTAGAAGTGAAAGGTTCATCTTTCAGAAATTGGCACAGAGGACAAATTAGTTTCTGTTTAATGGAACATGACATTTTTTAATTGATGGCAATTATAGGTTATAAGGCTATACGAATGTTGTTCAATCTCTGTTCAGTGGCACATGACTTTTCAAATTGAGGGGCATTTGAAAGTCAAATAAGAATGTACCAGTGTTCATACTTTGTTTATGGAAGACCGCATGTTGAAAAATGACACTTGAAAATTAGATAAGGATACAGGAATGTTTGCATATGCTGAGTAGACAAAGGGGTGGACTGTGCCAATTTGTCGGTGTTAATTCATGATTATCTTTAATTTCTTTTACTATCATAAAAGTACAGTACATTTTCTTATGTCAGTTGTGAGGAAACTTCTGGGTCAAGTTTTTCACTAATAAGATTAAGTTTCTAACCAAGGCTTATAAGGTGAAAGAGGAGCCCTCAGTTTGCTCTGACAGATATGTGCTGACAGTTGAATGAATTGCAAACAAAGGGTGCAGCTTCTAAAAATTCTCTGAAAGAGAATTCTTCTGCATAGGCAGGATTTTCCTGTATTTGCAAAATCATTTTAATTATCATTCAGCACAGATTTATACTTTGTTAGATGTTATGACATAATAAATTTTAAATAATAAACCCAAACTATTATCAGCTTCTTTAGTATCTTAAGCAAAATTGACAATTATAAACAAATAATGATAGAATTCATGTATTTCAAGATAAATAATAAAAAAGAACAAAATGAAGTGTTGTTTGGTTGCTGTTCTTATTTTTTTTTAAAAAATTCTTGATGGTGTTTACTAAAGTAGATAGCTTCAGAAAAATCAGCGTTTTAGGTAATCACAGTGTCAGATAACCATCATATAGTTTCCTGAGAGGTATAGCATACAGCATATTGTGTAAAACTTTCAATAGAAGAACAGATAGAGATGGTGTCCACTTACCTAAGTTCCTTTTTCTTATGCTTTTGTATGCCTTCAGTCTAGTGTTTATCCACATGATCCAACATGACTTCCAATCATATTTTTATTCCACCTGACAGGAATGAGGGAGAAATCCCTAAAACCTTGAATATCACATTTCTAAACCCATATATCACTTTGCTCACATGCCCCTCTTACTGTCCCAGAGCCAGATCTAGGTGAAAGGAATACTTTCCCCACAGGGGAAAGAACTGTGGTGGCTATGATGTCCAGAAATAAAGAAATGAAGAGTTATGTTTCCCTGAGAGAAGTGCAAAGTGAAGATTGTAGAAAGTTACCAGCTGCCACAGGCGGTGCCTCTGTAACCAGGATGACAAAATGGAAATCTTAAAGTTGCACTTTTTTTCTTTCAGAGATAAATGGCTTCTCAGGCCTAGGCTGTAGACTGCCCAGATGAATGAAGAGAATGTGTAGATGCCCAGATGCCTGTACCAAGAGGTTAAAATCCAGTTTCACTGCCCAGGCTGAGGACAGAGAGGCCCTGTTCTAACAGGGCTAAAACAAGCATGAGTACATCTGTCACCTCATTGCACCCCTGCCCAGGCCAGTCCTTCCTCCGGAACTCCTGCACACTGCGCAATGTTGATTTGGTGGTGAAGCCCCTCCATCTCCTCAGAGCTGGCTTTCAACACATCCTTTTTCTGTTTTACCAAAATAAATGGCCTGGGAAATGAACATGAGCATATGAAAATACTGAGTACACTGTTTCCCCACAGGTATAACTCTCACCCATGCTGGCCCCAAGGCAGCCAATCTCAAATTCCCTTCACCTCTTCCTTGTCCAACCTGTCCTTTCAGTGCTTCTGTGCCAACAGGATCCAGAGAGAAATCCTCAGAATAGAATCCCTGATAAGTAAAATGAAGAGATTTCTGCTTCTGCTATGTAATACACAGTACCCTAGGAAGATCACTGTATAACAAAACTTGCCTTCCAACATGAAAGAACAGGGAGTTTCAGAATCACCTGAGTTTTGCTCACTTTGTATCGCAGATTCAAGGCCAGCAGTGCTCTCTCTGATAGTTTTGAAGTCTCTTCTACCTCTGCTTACAGATTGGCTACTTTTAGCTTGGATTCACTTTTTCTTCTAAGACTTTGAAGTTAACGAATGCCAATAATCTAAAAAATTAAGTAAATATTAAAAGTGCAGAAATAATCTGTTTATTAATGTAATGAAAGTAAGATATAGGCTCAGAAAAAATAGTTTCCCAATATAAAATTGCTCAGCAAGACATGAATATGGGACATCTTTTCTTCGTGATTGATGTTGCAGTAGGAAGACTTTGTCTCATCCCGCTATAATGGAGTGCTTGTAAAACTAGGAAATGTATTTTCTTTGTACCCCCCCCACCTCAACCCCAGGTATTATCCTGCCCTCTAGCTCTCTAAATAGATTCTCCATCCTAGCATTCTATAGTGAAGGAAAATGGAAGCTGTATGGAAGTGGCCTCCCAAAGCCCTGGCCCCTGGGTACAGTAGAACCTGGGAGCCCAGAGTAACTGCATGTCCAGTGACCATAATGCTTCCATGTATAATCTAGCTGCCTTCTCAGTTTGGGCCAAACTGCAAATATAATACATTCATTTTTTCTTTTTATGTTTTTTTCTGACTCATGTCACAGGTAGGTGATGGAATCCAGTGTTTAGGAGCCCTCGATTCTGTCTCCTGGCCAAAGCCCTGGGATACTCTTACACAGAATTCTTCCAGGGAGGAGCAGCACGTAGGTGAGGGCTGGTGTCCATGCGCAACCATGGATCTAAAGTGGGGCCCTGTGACTCAGCTTGCCTGGTATTCCTCTGTGCTCCCACGGTATGCTATGCTGTGACCAACTTCCGCATAGGCTGCCTTCACTAGACTGGTCTCCAAGACACAGAAACAGTGCTTTGTTTTTGTTTTCTCAGTGTGGTTCCTACTCCCCAGCGCATAATGATATTCAGTGTCAGAGGACCTGCTGGAAACTATTGTGTTTAGGAAGCATTCACAGTACAATAGGATAGAGTGAGCTTGGTCAATCTCTCATAGTCTTGATTAACACATCAGGTGTGAATATGTGAAGAGAAAATTCTATCATTTGGTCCTGAACTATATATCCACTGAAACACGTGATTCTGCGTATGACTTGGTTATGGTCATAGAAGTTAGTAAGAGCTGGAACCCTTGAGGACTTCCATTTACCTGAGCCTGTATTGATTTTGAATTGAGTTAACTCAAAATCTAGTATCAATTTCAGCTCAGAACAATGACAACAAGAAAATCCTCTCTATCCCTAGAGAAGGAAGAGAGGTCATAGAATTTGTTTTGAAGATCCCCTTGATGCCAGGATTTTGTGTACAGTTGGAGAATACATAACAGAGCTCTTGAGTAAAGAATCAAATACTTTTTTGCAGGTGAAATTTGTTCCAATAATCAGGTACTGTATTTCTGAGGAATTTGTCATAATTTCTGAGAAACTAAAATCACACACAAAGTTGCATTTCCTGAAGCAGGAAATTATAGTAATTCCTAAAAGCAGAAATATGAGCTTGCAATTGCTGAATTCCTGCTAAAGATACTTGGGTTATGTTGTCTAAGTATCTTTTGAATACCATTCCCTAAATGAATCTTTTCATTTTCTAAGTATAAAGCTAAAAGTTCATTTTCTAGTCAATATTTTACATTGGGAAAGATAAGTAACCCTCAACTGAAAAATTAATTAAGAATATAATTGACAAGAGCAAAAACACATACATCCTTTGGAGGAAATATTGTGGGTACTTCATAAATTCAGGTGTAAAATTCTGTATGGTGCAGAACAATAGCATTCCATTTAAATTTTTCTCTGCTTTATTTCCTTTTGGAACCTAGAGCAGGATCCAAATTTATCTTCTATAGCCAAGCCACAGAAGGCAATTTTGTGAGAATGTTGTATGGGCTAGTTTTTCAGAAGCAAATAATTGTCAGGTTAAGATATATTTCTAAGTGGTAAGAAAAAATAGCATAAAGTATAGAAGGAGTATAAGCTGAGTGGGAAAATAAGTAAAAATGATCTTTTAGATTAGAATTATGTAATTTTCAGAGTATCTTGAACTCATCATCAGCTGTTTTGTGATTTTTTAAGAAATTATTTTCACAGGGTTTTAGAGTTTCTTGTATTCATTTAAACACATCATCTCTTCCCTAATAGAGTCACTCTGAGGAAAAGAAAAAGAAATTTCCATTTAACATCACTGCTGCATATTTACATTTTCTTTTCAGGCACTCAATGAACTCAATAGTTCAGAACAAATTAGGGCAATTTCAGACACTCGATGAACTCAGTAGTTACAGAACAAATTAAGGCAAACAAATGCCATTGATGTCACATTTTGTACACACAGATGGGAGAAAGCTGGAAATAAGACCAGTGACGTAAGGAAGGTCACGTAACACATCTACATCTCCTCTGCTCAGGATCTGGCTGATTGTACAAATGCTACCAAGCGCCTTTCTATTGGCGATTCCTTTGGTCAAACATATGCACTTATTACCCCCAACAGGATATCGTAACAGTCTGCTCATTAATGACCTCCAAGTGGTATTTATAAGAAATGAAATGAATATAAAATATAAAAGATCATTTCTGTATACTGCAGTTAAGACTTGGCCTCCACTCATGACTCATTTGCAACTTCTTCAGTGCCTCAGTGAAGGTCACGTGACCTGAGACATAATTTCCCTGTGTGTGGTTTACCTGTGTGTCTGTGTCTTCCCTTCTACCTGCACACCAAATGCCAGAAGCGCCCTTCCTAGGAGCGAGTAGAGCTCTTAGGAAAGACCATCTTCCCTGCAAGCCATGCAGATCGGAACTGTGAAAATGGGCCTGATTATACTAAGGCGCTCAGCACATGGCGGGAAGACGCTTCACACAGCCCTAATGGTAGCACTTACCACACGAGCCGCGTTCACTCATCTACATAGATTCCTAACCTGAACTGAGCTCTGCTAGAAGAGGATGATGTCCTTTTCAAGTGCATATTCCTATCGTATATTCCTATATTCTTCACGCTGTGCCTACCGAGCTGAGTGCTCAACCTCTTTTTGCGCAATTATCGGACACTTAAAACGTGCCATTTAAAAAGCAATGTGATAAAGTTGACCCCTTCCCCGAGCAAGATCTCCTGGGTTTACTCGCCTTGCCCAAGTCACGTTGGCTGCACACTGTGGCCCCTGGATATTCCATTTGTCCCTGTAGCACCATCTATCCGGGAGCCCACATTCGTCTGTGAACATAGAATCTGGGTAATGGCTCCGAGGTCCTCAGCCCTGCCGCTGGTGTCCTCTGATGCAGTATCCCTTCTTTCAGATGAATGAGTAAAGAATTATATTTCTCTGGCCCATGCACAACAGGGAACTTTAATTCTTTAACTATTCTACATATATTTTCTTTGAAAATTAATGTAATCCTTGAAACTGTTATTAACTTTATACTTTAGCATATATTAATTAATTATATGTTGCAGACCTTCTAACATTTAAAATGTTTTCCCTAGAGATTTGATAGCTGTGGGTTGTTTAGTACTATGAATGAGTCTATTTCTAATAGCATGGCTACTAGGCGTATAATAAATCACCTAAGAGCACTTGGTCACTCTTAATATGTGAGGTGCTTTACTGTGCTTTCTTTTTCCTCCAACATTACCATATGTGCTGGTCTCCAGTAATACTGACATAGTCTTCCAAAGCAATTGTGGACGACTGTAGCACTGAACTTTTACATGGAGAAGACTTCATCATTTTGTGACAGACAACCCAGGGAAGTCACAGATATTGTTTGTAAGTCATATTGTATCAGAGGTACTAATGTTACATTTCATTTAATGTTTGGGAAATGAGAACCTCTGAATTTTATTAAGTTTGTTCATTCAAGTGAAATTGATAAAGTGACACATTTCTGTGCTTTTGAAGATTTACAGTTTGTTATTAATTAGGTAAATACTTTTGGAAAAAAATAAGATAAAGTAAACTTTGTTATGGTTGATGCATTGTGTCAGTTTGGGGAGTCCAGAGGTTTGGCTGAGTGACTCAGCAGTTCTGCATCTTGGGGTAAAAAGGACATGTCCTTACCGGTCTGGGATGTTGTTTATTGTGTCCATTTGAGAAGTTTAGAAGGTTCACTATGTGACTCAGCAGGGCGCCAGGGTGCTTACTTTGTATTCATCCTGAGCCTGTGCAAGAGGAGGGCATGCACAGCCACCCACCAAGGTGGTAGACCACATAAAAGAAGGGAATCGAGGAAGGACTGGCTGCTGGTTCTTCGGAGGAGCTCCCGTCTTTGCCTTCAGCTTGGTCATCTATTGGCTTCTGGTGCTGGCTGTTCAGCTTCCACCTAGGACTGTTCAGCCTTCTGGTGTAGCCTCTCTGGCCTGCCTTGTATATTCTTCACCATTCGGCTGCAGACGCATCAGCCACCTGATATTGACTTGTACGGACATTGCAGCGAGCTCCAGGTCTGGGACTGGGCTCTTCAATCTCCAGTGTGCAGACACCCTCGCATGCTTCCTCTTCTAATTCTGACCATTGTAAGCCAAACTTATAATTTCTCATGCATTTGTATATCTTGTGTTATGTCTGTTTCTCTAGTAAGCCCTGACAGATACAAACTTCCTTTCAGTGTTATTTTATTAGCCTTTTTGGCTTGTACAAGTGAAAAATGTTTTCTGCCAATGAGATTCTAAAACTCATACTGCATGCATGAAACTGCTGAAACAGTATTATTGCTTCAGGAATTTAAAGATGATCATTAAGAGCCGAATTGTCCTTTCCTCTCTCCATTTTTCTTGAATTGGCCAATGTCCTTCACCAAAGTTGATATACTGATGATTTTCCAAATTAATTAGACTCTGTTTTCTTCTTAAGATAATAAGTCCATTCAACACTGTTAGAAATTAATGTCCAAATTCAATGTTTCAATATTAATGTTTTGACATTTTTTGTTTTATTTTTCATATTTTGTAATAATTTTTTTCATAGTAAAAGATTGGCTTCTATGAAAGAACAGAAGGCTAGGACTAAAAACCTGGAATTATTTCTACTGTGAAATAAATGGAGTTTGAGTTACTTGGTGAAGTCTTTGCCATGCCTTCATTTGCCTGTCAACAAAGTAAACATAAATATGTCATAAAACATGTGTAAAATCATCTTCAGTGCATGCTCCTGTGCTTACTTCTTACTTTCAATTTTTTGAAGTTTTGAACTAAATTATTGTTACACCATAGTCGTTGAGCTGAATTTAGGCTTACAAATGAGAACCAAACTACTACACAAAATTCCTGTGTGCTCCTCGCTGAGGCGCCCCAGGTCATAAAACTGTGGTAGAATTATCAAAGCATAGAAATTAGTATTAAGATAATAAAATAATATGATCTACAGAACTCACTGGGATTCCTTTAGCTTTCTGCTCTTCTTTTTGTATTCTACAATTGAAACAAAGATCACATGATTTCCATATTACTCATTAAACTTGGATTTTTCAGGTGTTTTCTCCTGATCTGACAGAGGTAAAGACTCTCCAGACACAATTTAGAAAATGACATGCCACTGACATATTATCAACATAACTTCTGGGCCTCTTTCGTGAGTTTGTTACAGCGCTAGCTACTAGATTTTTAGGTCAAATCTAGGAGTTTGTCCTTTCAAATTCTCTTCATTAGAAGTCTGTTAGTAAGTAAAGCCAACATGGCTCAAAATGGATTAAAGCTCACATTGGGAAAAAAGAGTATGAGTGATTGTGGATGTGTATCAGAACCACCACAGTATTTCATTTTTGGGGCTAGTACTGTTTCTCATTAGAGGGTCAGGATCAGAGATTCTTACTGTAGGAATTATTGTTATATGTTCTAATATTTATTTTCTATCTCATCTCTACAATAACTATTGACTAGAAGATATTGTCTGTTTTCCTCTATTTGTTAGTTTAATCAATCACTTATTTATTTACATCAGCAGTACTTACATTACTACCTGATCATCCAATACTATAGTCATTTATTTCGTTGTTTAAAACATCCTACTTGTGGTCATCTGGCTTTTTAGGTTAACATTTGACAGGCTGTCAGCTTCTCCCCAACTTTGATAATTTCTGGTCCTATAAAATGCCCCAATTCATCTTTCATGAGCCCTTGCCCTGGGCACAGAATCAGCAGTGTTATCGAGGAGGATGAGTCCTTTACTCCCTGATGGTGCTAAGAAACTAAACTCTGGACGCTGGATCTGCTCATTGCATTGTGATGCCACTATTGCCAGCACCTTTCAGTAAACAAAGCTAGGGGACACATTTCTAGATCTTTACACTGGCATCTATCATGTCGGTATGACATTTCCCTTAGCTTTCTCTAACTTCTTTCTTCAACAATAAGAATCCAATCAATACCTGTAACATATTTGCTTATTTGTTCAGAATCCCAAACCTGTACCCTAGGAAAAACACCTTGTTAATTAGCATCCAGTGGTTTGTATTTGTATTATTTTATCTTTCACCTACTATGTCTATGGAGTGCTTATTTTATTTTACAGCTGATTAAATCTTTCCATAGATAAATATAACAAACAGATCTCATTATAGAGATAGACTTACTCTGGATAGGAAGATAAAAGTTATTTAGGACAATTCTTTTCAAGTCTATATCCTTCAGTAGAGATTCCATAAAATTTTAATAGGGTAGATTCATTAGTCACAGTCTACATTTCATTTTGTGTCCCCATGCTATCTCAATTTAATTTCTAAAAGTTAGATATGGTAAAATTTGTGTTGTGACATTTTATCATTTTTAATTAATACACTGATGTCCTTCTTCTTTTTCCCCCTCTCCATTTCATTTGAGTAGTTCCTTGATAGTCATAAAATTCATTCATCTTTCCATCACTACTATCTAACTAGTGCTTTGCCTCATCAACTGTTTATCTAATTTGTCTTCAATTTTTATCTCCTGTAGTATAGTTTTCATTTCTAGGTGTTTTATTGGAGTATTTTTATCGTTCATGTATTTTCTAACTATTTGACAGTTGGAGGACAGACATAATCAGAAGAACATGTCAGCTTCATACTGGAGATACAAGAAACATACAGGTATGTAACTAAAAAATATAACGCACCACTAAATAGAAGCAAGGATAAAGTCACGTGATCGAATCAATAGATGCAGTGGAAGCCTTCCACAAAAGCCAGAATCATTCTTGTTAGTATTCTAATGAAATAAAGGACTGTACCTCAAACTGGTAATAGCCACATAAGACAAATTGCCAGCCAATATTATATTAATCGGGGTGGGGAAGGAAAGCATTTTCTGTAAAATCAGGAAGGAGACAAGGATGCCCTCTCTCACCATCCCTAGTCAATAGAATAACTGAAAGTTTACCCAGAGGCATCAGGCAAGAGAAAGAACCATAGGGGATACCAGTAGGAAAGGGAGAAGTTTAACAATCTCTATTTGCAGATGACATGATTCTCTACACAGAGGATTCAAAAACTGCAGGAGAATATTATAAGAGCTGACAGCAAATTCAGCAAAAGTGGCAAAGTACAAAATCTATGCGTAGAACCTAATAGCTTTCCCATACATCAATAATTACCTCATGGAGACAGAAATCAGTAAATCAGTTTTTCTTATGATTCCTTCAAAAAGCAAATTCTTAGGATTGAACCTACCTAACCAGGCTTCTCTAATGAGGCCTTTAGAACTGTGAAGAGTTTGAAGATACACTGGCAAATGCAAAGACATCCCCTGTTCCTGAATAAGCAGAATTAACTTTATGAAAATGGTGATATAACCAGAAACAAGTACAGATTTTAGCAATCCTTATTAAATTCTGCACAAAACAACAAACAGCCAAAAATTTATATGGAATAAGAAAAGTTCCAGAAAATTCAAAGTAACCATAAACATTTCAATTTCAAGTTATACTTTGAGGATACAGTAACAAAAACAGCATGGTATCTGCCCCCAAAACACGTAGACAAATGGCATATAAGACACAGAAAAAACTTCAGCCATCTCATTTTTTGACATAAGGACCAAAAGAATGCTAGGACAAGATAGCCCAGAATGCATGGTGTTGTGAAAACTGGCACTCCACAGACAGAATAATAAAAGCAGACACGAATGTATCAATGACCTACATATAAAAATAGAAAAGCTGAAACTCTAGAAATATAACATAGGGCAGACCTTGAGCCCATAGGCATAGCCAAAAGCTTCCTGGATAAAATCCAAAAGCACAAGAAATGATACCGAGTATCACCAAATGGGACAACATCAAACTGCATAGTGAATGAAGCACAGTGATGAAACAGTCTATACAATGGGAAAGTGCATTGTCAGCTTCTCTTCTGATACAGAACTAATACTCAAAATAAACAAAGTTCTCAAAAAAAGTAAAATTAAAAAAGACAATATGAAAAACAAACCTGACAGGCATTTTTCAAAAGTAGTGCAAATGATCATAACATAAATGAAAAAATGTTGTTATCTTTGGCCATTAGGAACATGCAAATCAGAACGACTCAGAGTTTCTATGTCACGTGAGTCAAAGTGGCTGTTTCCAAGAACACTACCAATAGGAAATACAGGAGAGACCGCAGGGAAATCAAATGATTCTATGTTATTTTGTGGGAGCATGAGCTAATGCAATAATTATGGAAATCAACATGGAGATTCCTCAAAAAACTAAACATAGAAATTCCATTTGACTCAGCTATCCAGCTCCTGCTTATTTTCCCAAAAGACGAATTGGCATGATGCTCTAGTGGTACATGTATACCTGTGTTCAAGGAGAAAAGTGGCAACGACTTCCCTTTAGAAATACCCTAAAGGTCCATTAATGAATGGATAAAGAAAATGTGATATGTAGACACATTAATCAGGAACAAAGAAAGATGAAACTATATTGCACGAAAAGGGATAGAACTTGAGACCATAATGGTAATTGAAAAGGTCAAACATGGTAAGTTAAATAGCACATGATTACTTTTATATGAGAAGCCCAAAATACATAGTAATTAAGGAGTAAAATAAAGGCAATATGGAGGAAAAGAAGAAGGCAAACTTTTGGAGACATGGAAAGGAATTGGGCAAGATGGAATCAGCAAATGTTGAGGGTAAAGGGGATAACATGATCAAAATGTGCTTTATATAATCACCAGTTCCCCAGTGCCAACCTTACCATGGGTGCTGCAAACACACACTAATGGAAAAGAAAAAGAAAATCTCTTCTGCCTGGGGCAGATCACAGGACTAAACTAAACTCTTACTTAACCACCTGTTTACAGAGCTTCTCCTTGTCCAGTGCATTATCTGTTCAGTGACTTCTCACTCTGAGGTGGCAAGAGGATCATGCGGCTTCTGTCTGCTATATAATGTGCTCAACTGACACTGAGACTTAAACACCACACACAGCAAGAGGATGTGGTCCGTGCTGGTCATCCCTACTTTTCTCTTCCTGAGCTGCTTTTCTGTAGGATCAGCCCCATATCCAGAGTCAACCCCAGTTGGAGATGACAACTACCCTCCTTTTTGGGACCAGATTAATGGGGATATAGCAGAGTTTCCAGTAAAGGATAACAAAACAGTCATCGATGTCTGGAACTATCTAGATCGGCTGAAAATGTATAAGATCCTCATTATGAAAACCAACAAATATTTTGTTCAGTTTGGAAAAAACAACAAAGGAAATGTACTGTGGGCGCTTACCTTATTTTATGGAAAGCTATATGAGACAGGTAATTACATTTTAATTGTTTCCAAGAAAATTTGCTCATATATATATATGAGCAAACAAACCATGAGGTATTTAAGCTTATGTGCATCAATGTTTTGGTTTAACATTATGTTCTCAAGTTTGATTGACCTACAAATGCCTTATGTTAATGTTTCTTCACAGCAGAGTAGTACTGTATTGTGTGTAATATCACCTTTTTCTTCTCCTTTCATACGTTGATGGACATATGCACGGTGTCCAAGACATAGCTTTAATAAAACTTGTGCTGCTCTAAATGTGGTTATGCATGCACTGCAGAGAAGCAGATAAATAACACAGGCTGCCTGGGAAGTGAGAGTCTCTGCTGCTTCTGCTCAGCCAACAGAGAAGTTTGCAGACTGGAATCTCTGAGCAGCTTCTTCATAAAGTTGCACCAGTAATTTCAGTGGAGTGTGTGGACCACAATCCTAGCAAGAACCAACTCCTCTTTCTCTCTCATTTTCTACATTCCTTCTTTTTCCCTTCTTTTCTCTCTCTCTCTGTTTCTTTGCCTCTCTCTCTCTCTCTCTCACTGAAAGAGTGTGTGATTTCCTGTCTTTCTCACTCTTCTCCATAAACAGTTTAAGGTATCATCTTAGATAGTTTATGGAAATCTGTTCTGTTTGCTCTGCAGCTCGATTTTGGGATCCTTCCAAAATTTCTGCCTGTGCTTATGAGGCTGGGTCTCCAGGCATCATTTCCATCAACAGTGGCTGGGGAGGTGAGTGATGTATTAGCCTTATGCTTTCTTATTGATCTGTGAACATCAGGTTTGTTTTTGTTTGATATAACACACATTACTGAGGGTACATTCTATTACTTCTTTTGTAAGTGTATGCAGCTTTCCCTGGGGACTAATCAATTTTTAAAGCAACAAAGGTAACTCTTCCTACAGTCGTTTCTAAATTGATTAGTAGTGCTTGACTCCTTGTAGTTGGACATAGAAGAGTACAAATGTCCCTCAAGATGTCAGCGTTGCTGTTGCCTATTACACACACTCTCAACCCCTCCAACCAAGTCCTGTTTATTCCACACTTAACAGTAATCCAGGACCTGACACAAGCCCATAGAGACATAATTTAGTTCAATCCTGACAAATGATCCGATATGAGACAAGAGAGGTTTTGAAACTTGACTTTTTGTTTAATAGAAATAATGGTTTCAGAGACTCTTACTTATAATTTAAAGTCTATTTCATAAGTTACTGTGACCATTTTTTGTACGTAACTACTAAAGTATCTCCACACTCTAATAGTGACTTTTAACTTTCTAACTGTAACAATAAGCTTAGATTTTCAGACCAAAATACTTTCAGATGATTGTTCTCAAATGTTTAGGCTCAGATAATACACCCCAGGCAAATTTTTTAAAAGTATTTTGTAAAAGGACATTTCAAAATGAAGGCCATACTTTGTAATGTGCTGTAAATCAGAATTCTTCTAGGTCCAGTATAGACAGCTGAAAGTACGACTATTAATAACAATCACCTGCTCAATTTTCATGATTTAGATTGAAGAACAAACCAGTATAATGAGTTCAATGAATAAGAAAAAACTTGTCACTTACAGAGCTAAAAAAGTGTAGTTTCCTTGATATTTTTGTCTGTGGTTCATGTGTTTGTCCTTGGCTCTGTGCCCTCAGTTTTCCTCACTTCTCCTTGACGGTTGGGCTGAATATTAAAATTAAACTCTTTGTTAGACAGACTATGAGAGGACCTGTTTCACTGATACGCAGCAATGAATCACTCCTATGCACTCAAAAAACGGGTCTCTTTATAGAGTCCTATCGTGAACTCAGGACTAAGAGTGACCAGGTTTCTGGCAGGAAATGTGAACTCAGGGATTTGGAAGTGGAAAACAGCAGAACACAGAGAACACAAACAAGTGCTCAGAGTAAGCAGAGGTTGATGCAATTAGCATCACAAAGCCAAAGAAAGATGCTGAGGTGAAAGTGAAGGAAATTCTGAGGAGTTAGAACAGAAAGAAACTGAGAACCACAACTATCCAAAAGAACTCCTACAGAAATTCCAACTGATTGTGTTGCTCTCCACGGCCTGAGCATTAAAGGGTCGGCTGGATAAGCCGCGGCGAGAAGTGGGCGGATCCTGAGAGCTGGGCGCCCGAGGCAATCGGCGCTGCCCTTGGGCCGCAGCTCAGCTGAATCCACGTACAACCGAGAGAGCGATTGCGGCGGGACGGACCCTCCCAGCTCCTGAACCCGATCGGCTCGGAGGTGGCTGTAACCAGGATTTGTTGGAGGCGGTGGAGCAGAGTAAACTCAGAGAATGCGCTCCTTGGGCAGACTGCGCCAATCTGGGCAGCGGTCTGGGATCCAGCTCAGAGCCCCGCCCCCGCAGCCAGCTCCTGCGAGAAAGCCGAGGAGGCGGAAAAGCACCAGGGAGTGCCAGGATCTCCTGCCGGCATGGATCTCGGAACGGGAGAGACTAGTGAACACCACAGCAGGATTTCTGAGTCGGGAAGAACCTCGATCCAGGGAGATACATCTGATCGGCATTCCTGTCTGCACGATCCCAGGGTGAGTTGATTGGGCGCCCTGACTGGTTTTTTTAAGAGTCGGGAAGAAGCTCCGCCCAGCAAGGGACATCCGAGCAGCTTTACTGACTGCAGGATCCCCGGGTTGGAAGAGCTGGCTGGGCGCCTTGACGGGATTTGTGAGGGGGGAGGAGCTCTACCCAGGGAGGAACACCTGAGCGGCCCCCTGCCTGCAAGGTCCCTGGGCTGGCGAGCTGTTTATGCACCCCAGCCAGGTCTTGGGGCAGGGAGTGGAAGCGGAAATCTCAGCAGACAGCTTAAGGGACATTCTCCCAAAGAGAAGGAATCATTGGAGCAGCCTCTGCAGCAGACCTTTGCCTGCTGAACTGCCTGGGGAATTTATAGCTCCAAATTTTGAATCTGATACCCAAAAATGGGAAAACAGAGGAACAAAATGCAGTCTCAAAAGTCAACCCCACCCAGAACAAGTTTTGAATGTGAAGATACAGGGGAACCAGGAAGCCACATACCTGCAAGGTATGAAACGATTGCATCTGAAATGAAACAACTCCAACAGGCCATAAAAGAGCTTAAAGCAGAAATAAGCCACATACCTGCAATGATCTCTCAAACAAAAAACGAGCTGAAAACAATGATAGAAGAAATGTTCTGTACACATAGAGAAGAAATAGATAAAAGACTAGAAGAAAATAGGAAACAAATGGAAACGTTACAAGAGCAATTTAGGAATGAACTACCAAGAATGAAAGAGGTCCAAAGAGAATGCCAGGATTGAAAACTTACACTGAAAGCTTGCAAAACTGCTTAAATGAAACCGAAGATAGAATTTCAGACCTTGAAGACAGCATGGCAGCTTATGAGCGTGAAAGGAAGAATCTCATGATATCATCAAAGACACAAGAAAAGTCAATCCAACAGCTCCAAGATGAGGCAAAACATAACAATATTTGAGTTATAGGAGTGTGTGAAACAGCAGGAGAACAAATAATATAAAAAGAATATTTGCTGAAATAATAGCAGAAAATTTCCCAAACAAGGTAAAAGATACTGAAGTCCAGTTAATCGAGGCATATAGAACCCCAACAATCCATAATCCAAAGAAAAACACACACAGGCATATAATAGTCAAGATCCCAGATATCCAGCAAAAGAACACAATATTAAAGCTGCTAGAGAAATGAAACATCACCTATAAAGGAAAGCCCATCAGAATCACAGCAGACTTCTCAACAGAAACCATGAAATCAAGAAGAGCTTCGAGTGAGATATTACAGATTCTCAGACAAAACAACTTCCAACCCAGACTGATGTATCCTGCAAAACTATCCCTCAAATTCAATGGAGAAATAAAATATTTCCACGACAAAGACCAACTGAAGAACTTTATGAGTGCCAAACCAGCATTACAAACAGCACTAAAAGACATTCTAGACAGAGAAAAAAGAGACCACAATTCCAAGAACAACAGTAGAAATAACTCCCTAAACAGAACAAGCAAGTAAACAGTCACCAAAAGAAGAAAAACATCAAGTAAATAACATGACTAGAATAAGCCAACATATGACCATGATAATCATGAATGTAAATGGCCTCAACTCAAAAGTCAAAAGGAAAACATTGGAAGAGTGGATTAAGGAACACAATCCAACGATATACTGTATACAAGAAACACATTTTACTCAAAAGGAAATCCACAGGTTGAAAGTTAAAGGTTGGAAAACAACTCTCCATGCAACAGGTCCCCAGAAAAAATCAGGGGTAGCTATTATGTTTGCAAACAATGTAAACTTCAAACCAAAAACAATGACAAGAGATAAAGAAAGCCATTACATACTAGTTAGGGGAAAGCTGCAAGAGGAAGAGGTAAGAATCCTAAACATTTATGCACCAAACCATGGAGCACGAAACTTTACAAGTCAAATCTTAACAGATGTAAAAAATCAGATAACTAATACGATTGTAATAGGGGACCTAAACACCCCTCTGATGCAAAGAGACAGGTCAACTGGACAGAAACTCAGCAAAGAAATAACAGACCTGAACCAAAAGTGTGAACAAATGGACTTAGTAGACGTATACAGAGTGTTCCACCCCACAACATCAGAATACACATTTTTCTAAGCTGCACATGGGTCTTTCTCCAAAATAGACCACATTCTAGCCCATAGAGCATATCTACCTAAATGCAAAAGAATTCAAATTATCCCATGCATATTATCAGATGACAGTGCAATAAAATTGGAAATTAATGACAAAGAGAACTCCAAAAACCACATAAACACGGGGAAGTTAGACAACAACCTACTGAATAACCAATGGGTCACACAAGAAGTTAAAGAAGAAATTAAAAATTACCTACAAATAAAGGAAAACACAAGTACAACCTACCGGAATCTGTGGGATGCAATGGAAGCAGTCCTCAGAGGGAAATTTATAGCAATGAAATCATATACAAAGAAAATAGAAAGAGAGCAAATAAATAACCTATTGATACACCTCAAACTCTTAGAAAAAGAGCAACAAGCCAAACCAAGAGCCCAAAGAAGGGAGGAGATTATAAAACTCAGGGCAGAAATTAATGCAGTTGAGATGAAGAAAACTCTACAAAAAGTTAGTGAATCAAAGAGTTGGTTCTCCAGAAGAATAAACAAAATTGATAAACCCCTAGCCAACCTTATCAAAAAAAGAAGGGAAAGATCTCAAATTCATGCAATAAGGAATGAAAAGGATGAAGTCACTACAGATCCAAAAGAAATACAAAAGATCATAAATACCTACTTTGAAAATCTGTATTCCCATATGATAGAAAATACAGAAGAAATGGACAAATTCCTAGAAAGGTACAAATTGCCAAAATTGAATCAGGAAGATGTAAAAATCCTGAACAACCCAATATCAATTAATGAGATTGAAAACGTCATTAAAAACTTACCAACAAAGAAAAGCCCGGGCCCTGATGGATTCACGGCAGAATTCTACAAAACATTTAGAGAAGATCTAATGCCAACACTCCTCAAACTCTTCAATGAAATCGAAAAGGAAGCAACTCTCCCCAACACATTTCTGGAGGCAAGTATTATACTGGTACCAAAACCAGAGAGAGACCCAACCAAGAAAGAGAGCTACAGGCCAATCTCGCTAATGAACA
>PVLD010025365.1:0-23834 GCA_004027595.1 Dinomys branickii | reverse complement strand
AAGAGAGACCTAGAGCAGCAGTACCTGGTGGCTAATGGTGTAACTCAAGACGGCCCTCTGGTGGACACAGGATAGATAACTCTTTGGATAGCATGTCTTTTTTTCTGTTCAATAATTGTGTGCTCTGGCCTCTGTCATATCTTCACAATGGTGCTCTTTTCATAGGGTTTTACCCGTTCAGTCATAGTAGGTGATTTGAAGATCTTGACTTGTTTCTGAACGATGCACATTTCACATTTTACAATTTGTTTATCACTTGTTTGGGGTTGTATCAGAAATGTCTGGAGAGTGAGTCTTTGATTATGTTTCTTCTTTAAAAAAGGACAGCTGAATAGTCAACATCAGAAATATTTGATTGCCTAATAAAAAATAAAATAGGCTAGTTCCATGAACCTATTGGAATTTTCTACAAGTATTCTACCCTTTGTGGAAACAGATTTGGTGAATTTGATTCTTAATTGGAATAACCTGTTCGATCATTCTTTCCAGCTAATGAGAGATTATTTTACTTAGTGATGTTATCTTGTCATGTTAAGAGTTAGATTGACCATAGAGGTTATTTTTTCTGGCATAGATTACATAACGGAATGCACCAGCTGTCCGCTATTCAGTAGGCAAACTTCCATGGAACAGGACAGCAGGGTTTGAAACCTGAATGGCTTCTGGATTTCAGGCCTTTTCTGTTTTTGTTAACTTTGGCTTAAACAAATATATATACATCAGGTTGGTCCTCACTGAAGGGAAGGGTTCTACAGCAGTTCTTTGGTTTTAAAGAATTATGTTGTTCTCTGCCCCTGAAGTGGTTTTAGCAATGTTTAAGGAGATGAGTGTCTTTACAAAAAGACACTTGGATACTTGTTTTTAGACCAGAATACAAGATGAGCTTCCAGGCTCCCAAAAGGGATGAGAGGACAAGGTTCTGTAAGAAACCAATCAAGATCAAGGAAAGTGAAGTCATACATATTTTGTGTTTTGTTTTGATTTAATAACATAGTGAATAACCAAGCCTTCCCTGAGAACCCCCCATGAATACATATACACATGTACACACACAGAGAAATTTAATCAACTGAAAGTGTTTCCTTTATTTCCGACATAGAATTTCAATTTTAACACACATAAGAATAAACTTTAGAAACTTATCTTACAAAATGTATTTTATAAAATTAAAGAAAATAAAATTAAGAATGTTATCAATCACACATTGTGTCCTTTGAATTATTCCAACCTCGCAACTTAGGAATTGTACTACCTCGGTACTTCATACATGACTAGTACTTAATTTTATCTGGAAACTGCTAGATGAAAGGTTTGCAGTTGTTTTACTTTGAGATGGGGTTTTGGTCTATTTCACATGCTGACCTCAAACCCCCAGGTTCCAGCCACCCTCCTGACTCAGCTTCTAGGGCACCTGGGACTACAGTCAGACGTCACCACATCCAGCTTATAAGTTTAAAAATGCAATGTTTATAGAGAAGAACAGATGTGCCAGGAGCAATGTAAATATCCAACGGCTACGGCAGGGAGACACTAAAATAAGTTGGTGAAACCTGTCCGCTAGTCCGCCTGGCATATAGCCTTAGAGTGCCCCCGCAGCCCTAGGTTAGAATTTGTCAGTCTCTGATGACCAGCCTAAAAAGAAAAGCTAACTTAAAATTAGCTGTGCATTTATTGGCCCACAGTTGCAATAGGCAAGGAACATGATGGGAGACTTTAGCTGGCGGCGACAAGTCAGTCCACAGTGAAGGAGGTCCATGTGATGGTACTTTCACTGTAGTCCCCTGATTTCTTCTTTGCCACAATTAATATTGTGCAAGTGAGTCTGGTTGAATGGCTTTAAAACAAAAAAGAATAAGAATATAAACAACAAAGACTTATTTTTAGGCACTGGCAAAGAAGGGCACAACACCATACATTGGAGAATTGATTCAGGGTGCTACGGAGTGAATGTATTTTTGCCTTAGAGGAGCCAAAAACCAGTTCCCAAGAAAGCTGTGTTTTCTGCCCTTATTTGCCTCTGCCCTCTGGGGCGGATCTATAGATGGAGTTTCCGAGCTCTCAGAAACTGAGAGCATCTACAGTCTATCAATTGAGCCCATTATTCTTAGCTCTCCCACACACTATAAACCTCCTTTCTCTGAACTGAAAGAGCCCTCTTTGTGCTTAGATCAGCCAAAGATCAAGATGCAGCAGTATAAACAAGAAACATTTTCTTACAGCGTCAGTTGTATGGCTTTTCCTATCTTCAGGGTCAGTACTTAGTGCAATTATGCTGTGTGTGGAAGCTACAACTTTGTCCAAAGCAACAGTCACTCATTCTGTATACACTGTTTGAACACTTACTAAGCTTTGTGCCAACCGTTGGAAGGTTCAAGTTTGGGAGCTGTGTGGGTAGGACAGTGATGAGCGCATGATCCTGGACTTAAGGATCTCTTTCACCATCAGTCACAACATGGAAGTCTCCCAAAGCAGACTAGAGTGGAGGCAGGGAACATGCAAAAGACATCTGACTGACTGACTGCACTGGACGCCTGATTTCTGTGCTCAGTATGTAGGAGAGGTGGTGAATAAGGGTCATGACTTTACGGGTCGTGGCTTTTACTCCTAGGGCCCTGATAAAAACAAAACTTCAATTTAGAGTCTTGAAAACTTGTGACTTGTTCTATGTCATCCTGCTTCTCGCCTTACATGTGACAGCATTTATGCACAGACTGGCACAATGCCTGTGCTTGCTTCCACCCACAGATGCTGGAGGAGTCAGAGGGCACATGAATTAGTATTTAAATAAACACTAGTTATTCAGTCTGCCTTTTCTCTCTCCATCAAGGCTGAATCCGAGAAGTAAAGAAAGGTCAATGTAAGACACAGGGTCCTTTTTTCTTTCAATTTCCTTACTGTGAATACAGTTAATGTGTGTATATTTTCACGTTCACAGCTTGATGAATAGGAAGTAACAATCATTTTTATATCTGAAAATCAATACTTGGCCTTTTTTTTACTCTAGTAGCAGGTAAGGAATTTAAACCAATATTTACAAATTGGGAACATTTTTATTGTTCACTCACTTGCGTTGAAGCAAGCAGCTGTGTTTTTATTTTGTTGTCTCACAGCATTAATGTTTATGTGCACCTATTCCAGCACTTCTGCATTGTTCTACTTTATCCCAAAGGAAAAAATAGGATAAAATATAAAATAAAATAATTTGTGTGCTATGAAACAAAGGAAATCCAAACTTAACATTTGAAAAAAATAACAAACATGGATTTCCCAGATTTTCTGCACTAAAATATGCTTGATTGTTCTAAAACAGCAGTGAAGTAAACAGACACAGCCTCAGTGATCATGGAGCTTAGTTAAACACAGGAAGGGCTAGAAGGGAGATAGAAAGCATGGGGAAAATGAGCCTGTCTAACCTTTGGGAAAGAAAGAATCAGAGAGAAATTTGTGCAGTTCCAAAAGAAACAAAAGGTTACATGAAAGAAGATACAGACATACAAATGTGCATCTAGAGAGAGGCCTGCCTATTGATGATATTCAGGATTGAAAATGTTTAATAGCCTCGGACTGATTTGCTTAGCAACTTGGAAAGTAACCCACCTTTGGGTTTCAAAGGATCTGGCTTTATCCTACTGTGTGTACTGTGTTAGACTCTATCTTTCAAAGAAAACACAAAGTGGGTTCTGAGAGTTTCAATACTGAAACCAAACCAAACAACTGATAGCTTAAAGTTGAAAGATGCTTTTAATTCTAATAGTTGATAAATTGAAATGTAGAGCAGAGCAATTGGTATAAAGGAAGGAAAATGTAGGTCTCATTTACATTAACGAAAAATGTGAATATAAACATAAGAATTTTCCTATATGCTGGTAATATATTGTAATCTAGAAATGGTCTTACTAAACAAATAGCTAATTATGGCTCGAAAGAAAGCCTACATATCAATATTTTTTAAAACAAATTTGTCATTTTTGGTAGACGTTCCCAACTTCTTCATAAACAATGTAAAAAATTCCATAGACCAAGTACTTAAGGATATAGTTGGCAGCTAATTTATGTAGAAAGACATAAGTAAATTATATTTCTCAAAGTTGTTTATCTTTACCAAATTTGTGTGCATGTTGTTGTTGGTTGGTTTTTAATAGCTAAAGTGATTTAAAACAATTTAAAAATACTTTTAAGATTAAAATTTTTTAGCCATACTTTATGACTTGGATGTTTTTGGATGATAATTGTTTTATTATTATTATTATCACTATTGATGCGTATTAATGATACAAACTAATGAGCTTTACTTTGATATTTCCATACATGCATATATCATGCTCTGATTTTCTTTTTTTTTTTCTTTTTGAGACAGGATCTCACTATGAAGTTCAGGTTGGTCTTGAAATCACTTTGTAGCATAGGCTGGCCTTAAACTCGCAATGATCCTCTTGCCTCAGCTTCCCAAGTGCTGGGATTACAGGCATGTGCCACCAGATCTGGCATGATTTTCATTGTTTTTTGATGGCTTATTTTTCTCAGCATTTAAAAAGACCCCAAATAATTTTCTGAAGATAATCTTGGCCCAGTTCACAAGCAACCCTCTCCAACAATATTAGCTACACTTTCTTGAGTATTATGCAAAATACTTTATGCATTTTATTTCATTTGATCCTCACATAAGGCTTATGAGGCAGAAGCATCTCCAGTCTGGAGCACATGTCCTTATTTCTCACATCAGTTTACTCATGAGGATGTTGATCCTATTCCAGCTCAGGTGACTTCTAAGGTGCCGAGATGAGCTGAATTAAGGTGTTTGTCAGAGAGTAGAATAAAAAACCCTACTGATAGAAGTAGTTAGGGAGGACAACCAGAAGGAAGTGTGGTCACTTCATTCCCTAGTCATCTCCAAATATATTTATTTTATAACTTAATCAGTAAAACACATTGGACACCCCCACCAACCATGTCCTTGCTGCTTTCATTGAGGTCTGAGGACACATAGCACGAGGGTCATCTGGGACTTGGCTACAAATGCAGTCCTAGGCCCTGACCTACAATTACTAAGTCAAAAACTGCATTTTAACAAGATCCTAGGATGAATATATTAAGATTATATTCACTTACTGCTGTTCTAATATATTAACATAAACCCTAAAGTATGAAACATAGGACACTTAAAATATGAGGCTAATATGAAATAATATTTTTAATGAATTTTTGTTTTATTTAATGATATATAAAGTTGATCTCTTATTTGAGAAATGTTACTACTAACTTTTTAGTGAGACAGTATGATTGAGTATGCCTCATTAGTTTTGAAATCATGGTCTAACATTTTGGAATACTGAGTTAAATTTAAACTGACAATTGGCTTGAATGGATGTCATAGCTAAAAATGATACCTTACAAAGATTCATGGATCTATATGGATCCAACTTGACACTGGTTGTGCTCAGTAAATCATGCTATTAAATTATCAGTCTCACCTGCATAAATACACAAGGGTTTTTGTTGAAATTTTGCTTATTAAATTTCCTTAACATCAATCAGTGGCTCTTGTAAACTAAACATTTTTACGACTGAATTCAAGATATTGAAGTAGACTCTTTTAGGTAAGTTAAAAATGTTCTGTTACTCTTTTCTTTACAGTTGAGCAAATCAGTAACACATAATTTTCAGCAACAGAATCACAAGATGGTGAAAACATTTCCAAGTATCTGTTTTCAAATGCTCTGTCTAAGACACACTTCTTTTGAAAGGCACTTACTTTCTTACTCATTGTCAAAAAGATAGCTTTCTTTGGCAAGCTGCATAAGGGAACTATAGCCAATCTTTATATTTGATAATAATAAAGCAATACTTTTTATGTTCTTATTTAAAAATTAATATAAATTCTAGTTCTAGTGAATCGTATTGCAATTTTGATAGCACATAAACACACATCATTGATCATTATGTAGCAGTTTTTCCAAACCATTTCAAGCATAGAAATATCTTTTTAAGTTTATAATTTTCTAAGGCATTTACTACAGCAGTAGTTATACTTCTAGGATCCACTGGTTGATGAAACATCTAAAATCTACCTTCCGGGGCTGGGGATATATCTCAGCGGAATAAGTACCTGTCTGGCAAGCACAAGGTCCTGGGTTTGATCCCTGGTACCACACACACACACACACACACACACACACACACACACATATATATATAATAATAAAATGTACCTTCAGTTGAACAACAGTCTTTAAAACTTTTCCTTACAGAAAATTTCAAACACAAAAATAAAAAGAATCCTGCAGTGAACTTCCTATAACCATTACTCAGCTTCAGTAATGGTCAATATTGAGTAACACTTTACATTAATTTATATTTTAGTGATGTCTATACACATAGAGATTTGGCATTCATTCGTTTTACTGACAATCCTTGGTGTTCAGATAGATAGGAGGACTCTTACTTTTTCTGTTCTTCAGTCAAAATAACTGAACCACAAAACTTAAAGGTAGAAGAGTGTACTTTGGCTCACTGTTTCAGAGATTTCAGTCTATGGTCAGTTGGCTCCAAAGCAAAGATGTCATGATAGAAGGATATGGCAGGGAAAAGCTGCTCAGTGTATGGCATCTGGGAAGCAGAAAACAGGAAGAACCAGAGAGAAAGTGGCCAGGGACCAGTTATGTTCCCCAAATTCATGCCCCCAGAACCCACCCAGACACACTCGGAAATGGGCCTGACCGACCTCTTGGGGAATCTCTCAAGCCAATCAAGTTGACAACCGTGATTAAGCACCACAGACTCCTTGCAGAAATGCTCCCATTTTTACCCTATCCACAAGTGGACAAAGGAGAAAAGCTTAGAGGTTATTTGTTACTCTAAAATATCTTTCTGATTTAAACCAGACCAATAAGTAGCAATATACTTGCATGGTTCCATAGTGTTCCCCTGGAATTATTTTACTGAACTGATACTTTCCACTATCAGTGACTTATATTAATGGGTATTTTTAAAACAAAGTCCTACCCACCATGGCTATATTTACTATTGGCATCTATGTAGGCCATTCATTAGACTATACTTACATGAATGACTACAGGGGAGATCTTTCTCTTCTAGTATCAAAATTGTTGTGCATATTTGACTGGCAAAGTTAGGGAAAATGTCATTGTGATTACTGAGGTAGCTGTGTTTTGGAATTTTTTGGTGGAGGGACACATTTACTGCATTAGTAATTTAGTCTATTTCTTAGTTGTTTAAATTATTCCCAAATAACCTCTTGGTTTGTTCAGTTTTTCCTTTTCCCGCAATGTCATCGAAGTTGGAAAAAGAGAAAAGAAAACAGGCATAGGTTTGTTCTTTCCTGGCCCTACTTCAAACTCTAGAATTCAGAAACTCTTAAAACACTGCTGATTTTACCTGTAAGTTAATGAATTCCAGTATGATGAATGAATATCTTCTCTCAGCCCAATCTGGGTGTTATTTGATACATCAGCTTAAATAGGAATTTGAAGTTCTTCGGTGATTTTAATACATTCACCTGGAAGAGACTCTGGCAAACAGTTCTAGAAATAGATAAAAACTTGAACTTAAATGCCCAAAACATTGCAAATGCGGAAGGCTTTTGATATTGTTCTTTACCTCCTTCCCACACTTAAAGCCTAGAGCAGCTCATTTCCAAACTGTTTTCAGTATCTTGGGGTATGTCTTATTGTTTTAGGGAGTATTAGAAAAATAACATGAAGAAAGTTTTAATGTAGCTGAGTTTAAAAAGGCATATGCCATATATTTCATTTTAGATAAGCTAAAATAAGGGATATTTTCAAATATAAAATATTTTGGGATTATCACTTTAAAACAGAGTTACCATAAGCATGGACCCATCGCAGGCGCTGCCTTAGTGTCTCTTTGCCTTTGCCTTCCTGGGCTTCCATTTGAGTAAAAGAGATGCTCCCAGGACTGAGTTTTCCTGTTGCTTCTTAACGCTCATGGCACCTCCACTATAATGTTCCAAAACCCTATGCTCCTAGGCTGAGTAGCACTTACGATAGCTCCTGTTTTAAGTCACTGCAGTACTTGTTTCAGTCCTCCTATGAGTGTATTCAGACTTGTCATTACCAAGTACAATCCTATTAAGTAGTGACAGGCCTCCTAATGACCACGTCAACTTGCCCGAAACACTGTTTACTGTAGGATCCAGCTTCTGTACTCTGCCCACCTCACTGAATGTGATTAAGTTACCGTTTCTCGGAGGACCTGAGATAATGACTGACAAGTGGGAAATAGATAATACTGAGCACACATCGCTTCTACTATGTATCATCATTGTTCTTAGTGTTGTGCAGATTTGAACTCATAAACTCCTCATGATAGCTCAGAGGTAAGCACTACTGTTATAATCTTTCTGAGTTTCAGATGAAGAAACTGAGGTGCAGAGAAGTAAAGTTCATTGCTGAAGGTCATCAGCTAAGTGGTGGTACTGAAATTTAAACCAGTCAGATTCCAGAATGTCTTCACTTAATCACTGCTTGATGTTTTTTTTTAGTATAATGAAATATCTCATTTGTAGGAAGCAGAACTCTAAAACTAAAGAAAACGGTTTATATAACAAACCTGTCCTGTCTGTTCTGGAAGGCAGGCCTGCCAAAGACAAATAAGATTAAAGAGAACAGAATGCCAAGGGTCAGGATAAGCAAATCGGATCTTGGAACATCCAGTTCTCACCCTGAGGAAGAATCTTACAACATGTACACCACTGGGCAAATTATGTAGTTACTAAACGCAGAACTTTTTTTTATCAAAAATTGTTCACAATATATAGTATGAAAGTACCAACAGGTGACCGACAGGGATGCCAGTACATGTGAGGACTATATTATGTACGGTGAACTGGGTGCCTGTGGCAGGAGAAACGGGATAGCAAAGAAGAGAAGTATGAGGAGGAGGAGCAGAGGAGCAGGAGGAGGAGGAAGCGGAGGGTGGGTGAGCAGGAGGCGGGGACAGACCTTAGGATCGTAACAAGAATTTACGAAGAACTCGGGCATATATTCAACTCAATTTTCAGTCACCTGAGGTTCAAATTAAACTGCTACACAGTTGCCCTTGAATGGTATCTTTTGCTTTTGAGGGCATTCGTAAGGTCTTTGCTTGGAAATAACATTCTAAGGGTAAGAAGGACTAAAATCTAGGAAGCGGCTGCCTAGGAATGAACCTTGTAGCCTTGGCTTTACAGGGAAATGGCTAACTTGCTGTTCACTTCTGCTCTTAGACATGAAAATCATATCCCAGGCTTTCAGTTTGTGATAGGTTATTTTGCAACAATGTTGTGCGGATGCAATTCACACAAACAACCCATTTAAAGCGTACAGCGCAGTGGGTTTTAGCATGCTCCCCGAGCTGTGCAACCATCCCCAAATCAATGTTAAAACATTTTCATCACCCCGCAAAGAAACTCAACACCCATTAGCAGTGCCTCCCTATTCTCTCACTCTCACATTCCCAGCCCCAGGCGACCGCTAATATATTTTCTGTCTCTGTGGATTTGTCAGTTCTGAAAAGTTTATATAAATAGCACCACACACTGTGTGGTCTTTCGTGACTGGCTTCTTTCCCTTCGCATAATGTTTGGGGTTTATCAACGTTGTAACATATATAAGTGCTTTATTCCTTTTTTGCCAAATGATATATATTCTCATTTCTCTATAATATATATTATATCATATGAATATGTCCCAACTTGCTTATCTATTCAACTGGCATACAATTGCTGTTTTCCAATTCTTAGGTATTATGCATAATACCTAACGCTGTAATGAACATTCTTGCAGTTTCTAGGAGAAGATGTGTTTTGAATTCTCTTTGATGTAGACCTAGCACTACAGTTGCTAAGACATGTACTCATTTTATGCTTAATTTTTTGAAGAACTCTGCTTTCCAGAATGGCTACAACAGTCTGCATTCCTAACAGCAGTGAAGGTTTCAGTTTTCCACATTCTCGCCAGTGCTTACGATTGGACGTTTTGATTGTAGTCACCCAACTGGCTATGATGTAACATCTCATTATGGTTTTGATTTGCATTTTTCTCATGACTTATTATAGCAGGCATCTTTCTGTGTGCATATTGGCCATTTTTATGTATTTAAAGAGATGCTTATGTATATACTTTTCCCAGTTTTAAATTGGGGTTTCTACTATTGAGTCATAGAGGTGCTTTACACACTTTACTTACCGATATCTTTTCAGAAACATGGATTACATATTTCCTCCCCTCCTGTGAGTTGTCTTTTCGCTTTGTTGACAGTGGCTTTGAAACAAAATGTCTTTGGTTTCAAATGTCACTCATGATAGAGTCCAATTTATTTATTTTTTCTTTTGTTGCTTTTGCTATCATATCTAAGAAACTATTGCCCACCTCGAGGTCCTACAGGTTGTCACCTTTTCCTCTAAAAATTTTATAGTTTTAACTCTAACATTTAGGTCTATGATCAATATTTTCACCTAATCTTTGTGTATACTGAGAGTCAGTAGTCCAATTTCATTTTTTTTCATTGGATATCCACTTCTCCCTGCAGATTTGTTGAAAAAACTATTCTTTCTCTATTCAGTTACTCGGGCACCTGGTTAAAGTTAACTCATGATACATGTAGAGTTTATTCTTGGGTTCTCAACTCTACCCCATTGATGTATATGTCTAATGTTATGTCTTTACTATACTGTTGTGATTACTTTACCTTTGTAGCGAGTTTTGATGTTGAGAATTGTGAATCTTCTTTGTTCTATATTGAGACTGTTTTAGCTATTCCAGGTTCTTTACACTTTTATATGAGTTCCTGCATCAGCTCATTAATTTTTATGCAAAAGATACAGCTGGCACTTTGCTAGGGATCATGTTGATTTTGTAGGTCAGTTTTGGAGGTATAACAATCTTAACACTATTGAGTCTTGTAATTCATGAACACAGAATATCTTTATATTTATTTAGGTCTTCAATTTCTGTGAATAAAGCATTGTACTTTTCAGTGTATAAGTCTTGCTTTTTATTCAATTTATTTCCAAGTATTTTATTCTTTTTGATACAATTATAAATTGGATTACTTAATTTCCATTTCACATTGTGAATTGTCAGTGTATAGAAATATGACTGATTTTATGTGTTGATCTTATATCTTGCAGCTTTGCTAAACTCATTTTTTTTTTTTTTCAGTACCAGGGATCAAACTCAGGACCTTGCACTTACAAGGCAGGCATTTGTGCCACTGAGCTATATCCACAGGCCTGCTATACTCATTATTTAGCCCTAATATATATTTTTGATTTCTTAAAATTTTTGTATTTAATGTCATCTGTGAATACAAATAATTCTACATTTTCCTTTTCAGTTTGGATGACTTTTATTTCTCCCTCTTACCTAATTGACCTGAATAGAACTTCCATTAAATTATTGAATATAAGTGGAGAGAATAGGCATTTTGTCTTTTAACTGATCGTAGGAAGAAAGCTTTTAGTCTTTCCCCATTAAATACATTAGCGGTCGGGTTTTCATAGATACTCTTCATGAAGTTAAAGATGTCCCCTGTATTCTTAGCCTGTTGACTGCCTTTTTATCTTTAAAGGGTGTTCTATTTCACTACCTGTTAATACGATGATATAGTTTCCTCTTTACTCTGTATTTAGCTCATTACACTGATTGATTTGCATACACAAAGCAGACTTGTGTTCCTGAGAAACATTCTGCTTGGTTATGATGTAGGATCCTTTTCCATGTTGCCTGACCCTGCTTGCTACTGCTCTCTTCAGGTTTCCATCTACCTGTCGAGGGGCTATTGGTTTCTGTTCTTCTTTTCATGCTGTCTTTCTCTGGGCTTGGCATGAGCATGGTGCTGGCCTCCCAGAGTGAGTTGGGGGCTGTTCCCTCTTTTGTTTTGGAAAGAATTTGAAGGTTTCATGTTAATCCTTCTTAGAATATTGATGAAAATCACTATGGAAGATTTTGGGTCCTGAGAATTTCTATGTGAGAAGTTTTTTAATTCAATTTCTTAGATGTTCTATTTCTTTTTGAGGCAGCTTTGGCCATGTGTGCCTTGCTAGGAATTGGTCTACTTCATCTACATTATATAACTTGTTTACTTACAGTTGTTCATACTCTTCTCTACAATCTTTGAAAAAATTATGCAAGATGATCCTTTATTTCTATTTTTTTCTGGTTAAAACTTTATTATTTTCAGAGAAAAACAAACACAGCAAAAGGGCATTTACCAACCTCTCTGCTATGTAAAATGCAATTTTCTAGGTACTGCTTTTTCCAGTTTTTATTTTTATTAATACTTATCTGCATTACATAATGATCACATCCTTTTAGGAAGCTGACGCATCCACAGAGCACATCTCCCTTCCTTTTTCATCGTCTCTCCCCCTCCTCCTTTCCGCCTCCTGTGTTTATAAGCCAAATCTCTCTTTTCTCATTAAGCTTAATTAAAGGCTTGTTAATTTTGTTGACTTTTTCAAAGAGCCAACTTTTGAATTCATTGACTTTTCTCTATCACTTTTCTAACATCTACTTTACTAATCTACACTATTATTTTGGAAGTTTTTCTTTCTATATGCTCTGTGTTTAGTTTGTTCTTTTGGAGGTTCTTAAGATGAAAAGTTGTTGATTTGGGATCTTATTTTTTAATATAGTTGTTGACAGCTATAATTTTCCTCCTGATATTGTTTTTCCTGAAGGCCATAAGTTTAGGCTTGTTCATATCAAAGTACTCTCTAACTTTGTTTGTGATTCTCTTTTAATCTATTCATTATTTAGGTGGGCTTTTTAAATGTACACAATATGTAAATTTATTAAATTTCCCTCTTTTGTTGATTTCTAATTTTATTGTATTGTAGTTAGAGAATGTTCTTTGCATAATTTAATTCCTTTTACATTTGTTGGTATTTGTGTTATGGCCGAATACATGATCTGCCCTGGAAAATGTTCTTTGTGTGCTGGAGAAGAACAGGCACACTGCTGTTCTGTGGTGTTTTCTATAGATGACTCTTTGATTTAGTTGGTACAGAGTGTTATTCAGGTCTCCAATTACCTTGTTGACTGAGTTGTTTTACTTATTATTGAAATGCAGGCACTGAAGTATCTGAATGTTATTACCGAATTGACTCTTTTCCCTCCAATATTGTGAGTTTGGGCATTGAGTATTTTGGGCATCAATTATTAGGTACATACATGGAATACATTCTTTGAAGGTTTCTCAGTTCCTATTGATACTGAAGTGATAAAAGAATGTGGCTAGATTTCAGGATGAGATTTGACCAAGTATTGCCATGGTGGTCTTAAGAATAAGATAGAAAAGCATTAACTATTTGATAATATATTATATGGGTTTATAAGTAGAATGATCATACTCTAAAATGCTAAGTTGTGTCAATCTAAAAATTTCTGTGTCCTCAAATACCCCTGGCTAAATTTTTTAATCAGTCACTTAAATGTATAAAAATTTTCATATTAACTCTATGAAAAACAAGAGTTGACAGGGATAGCAAATACAGTGGTTGTTAGAATTAGGATAAGGAAATATCTTAAAAGATTATATACTATAAACATGTACCCCCAAAAGGGAAGAGGACCAAGGGACTGGTGGTGAGGGAATACAGAAAGGAGATGGGAAAGGAATTAAGATGTGTGATGTACATGTGCCAACTTCCCACACAGAATGTAACCATTATGTACATGTGCTAATAAGCCTTTAAAACGATTATGACCACAGAGTGGCTCTAACAAGATGCAGTAGAGGAAGGCAGATCTTATTCACACAGCATCAGTTGTCGTCCATTGAGAATGTACTAATATTTTCCAGTCACCTGTCTTCTCCAGATTAGCTGTACTAGCACAATATGGGAAGGTAACACTGAGACAAACACCTAGAAATGAGAAGCTCCTTGTACCTAGACTATTACCTGGCCTATGATAAACATTCAATGATTTTGAGGAAGACAAAATGAAAAGAAAGAGGAAGGGAAGGAGAAAGGGAAATAGGTTTCACATGGTTGCATAGAGAGGGAATGTAGTTTTAGGTTAAATTAATGGGGGTTGAGTATCTTGAGAAAATCCAATAGTAATGAAATTCCTGCGGAATGAAAAGTAACAAGGTGTTGGTGGGGGCGCTACCTGTTGTCTAGCCTTTTATGTATCAGGACAGAAGCTGTCAATAGAAGCGATTCTAACAGCAAGATCAGCTAGTGGTTGAACTGTACTATCTGGTCATGTGAACATGCCTAAAATGACACAAATTGAAAGAGAAATTTAAAAGCCTCACACGGGGTGAGGCTCAGAAACCAAAAATCACCCTAAACCTGTCATAACCATATCCAGTCCTCTTAATTCTACTTTCCTCCTCTCATAACAACTGAAAACTGAAAGGCGAGTTGAAAGAGCTGCTTCTCTGTTCTTTCAGCCTTCCTTCTTGCCTCAAATCGGATCCATTCCACAAGAGTTCACATTACTCTTCACAAAAGCAAATCTGTTCTACAATCACCTTTCTATATAAAACTCTTTACTGAAAGCAAGCACTGATTCCTGTGTGGCCTTCCTGCTGCTGTGGGCCTCCTCTCCGTCACACCAGCCACCTCCCCTTGCCTCCCACAATAACATGCCGTGGCTCTCTGGCTCTCCCACTGACAAGGGACTCTTTCTGAAACAATAGCATTGCCTCGTCTTCCTTCACTGAATTATTCACAATTGCTGCCTGGGCATGACAAACTTCTCATTAAAAGCCGGGGGTGGGAATGACCAAACTGGCACAGCCCCCGGAGCTAGCCAGAGGTATAGAGTGGTGGGGGTGGGAGCTGCCTGCGAAGGGCCTGCCAGGGGCAGGCCTGAGCCCAGAGCCTCAGGACAGGGGACAGAAGCCCCACAGTCTCACAGCCACTGAAAGACCACAGTATTGGTCTGGACCATCCTCCTCCTCCAAAGGTGTGGTAAGTCTCCTGTGACCTCAGGTGTTTCAGCCATGATTCTACAAGTACTTGCCAGGTTTTTGGTGAAAGAACTCAAGTGTTGCGTGGAATTTGGACAACATAATCTGCTATTCTTGAAGTCACAGGATTACGTTTGGGAAGTAAACGTGAAGAGGGGATGAGAAGAGCATATGTTCTCCATGCCAGTGAAATGGATTAGTGTGGTTGACTATCGCCATATATACCAGATCTGTATTTACCATACATATTATGTGAATTTTCCATCCTATAGACTAGGCCTCCTCATAAGACACCTTACTGTTTGTTTGATGATTGAGAAAGCAATGTGGATTCTTACAATGTTTAGGGGTCACCTTGATAAACATTAACTCTCATTATAACACTGAAGTGTGCAAATGCCACTTCACAAAGATGTCCACCAGACTGTCAGATAAACAACCAGGTCTTGTTACTGTAATGAAACAAATCATAGAGACAAAAAAAAATTAAAAAGGCACCAGGCACTGAGATAGTAACTCTCCAGCTCAATGTAGTAAGTACAAAACAATTGTATCAGTGCAAAGAACCACAATAATTTAAAACACAACACTGCAGATTAGGATGATCATTTGGTTGAAATATAGATGTTATTGTTTGTGTCTAGATATCTTCCCCAAACCTCATGGAGTATTCAAAGGTTGTTGAATCTAGAGTGTGGAAGCTGGGATTAAGGGTGTGTGATCAGTTCACTGATTGGTTTGGCACAGCCCTAATCCCAGCAGTCTAGAATATAAAAGGAACAGAAAGATGCCGTTAAAGTTTGGTTGTTGATTTGCTGTCTTCTGCCCACCATGAACTGTTCTCTGCAAAGCCACCTTCTCCTGGAGTTGGCCGATTATGGACTGAAACTTCTATAAGCTGTAAGATAAATAAATCTTTCTTCTCTTAACTTGTGGGTGTTGGGTATTTTGTCTCAGCAATGAGTGAAAAGTAACTAAGGCAATTTGTAATAGTAAAAGCTAATATCTTAGTCTTCTTAGACTTCTATAACAAAAAGAAAAAAATAGAGATTAAGTGGCTTGAACAACAAAAATTGATTTTTCAAAGTTCCAGATGCTGGAAAGTCCAGTGTGCTGTCATATTTAAAGTCCAATAAAGGCCCTCTTCTTAGTTTTTAGACTGTGGCCTTCTTGTTGTATCCCTATGTAAGATACAGGGGAGGGACGGGGGGGGGAGAGAGAGACAGAGAGAGAGAGAGAGAGAGAGAGAGAGAGAGAGAGAGAGAGAGAGAGAAAGAATCATGAAGGTCCCATACTCATGACTTCATCTAGCTCAAATTACCTCCCCAAAACCATCTCATGGAGAATTAGGGTTTCATCACATCAATTTTAGGGGACATAAACATTTGTTCATAGCAGCTAGCAACTACTACAAAGTCATCCATTAAACAGAAATTTCCATGATTAACTGTCAACAGCTGTTTTTCTTATTTTACCTTTACATAAAAATGTCAGGGTCAACTTGGACATGACTTTCCCAGGACCCAACCTGTTTTTCAGCGGACACAACTGTTCTCAGCAAAAACTACAACCTCAGCACAAGAGCTGCCCTCAGCAAACACAGGACAGGATGTCATAAAGAAGAAATAAAACAGACCGCAGAATCCTCCAAGTGAAAACATCCATACATTTATACCAGATGCTTTGAGGACTTTGACCATGGAGGCAGCAGATATTCAGAGAACTTTGAGCGTGGATGTTTGCACAGACCTCATCACCTGAGGTCTGTTGCCTGATCTCCCACTTGACCCCCTTGTCCAAGCCCTATAAAAGGCTCTGATTTTCTCTGTAAGACACAGATGGCCTTTTCACCCTGTGTCTGCCTGCACCCAGGCACAATAAATTTCACATCAGGCCTTTACACAAGCCTGGTGGTCCCTGGTGGTCTCTGACTCATAGCGTTCCTTACAAAAAGAAACAAGAATAATACAAGACTGAGAACATGATCTTGGAGATCATCTCTGTCATGTATCTCTTTCCTTGTTTTATTGTAGAAATAAATTTACTTAGCTTTTAGTTACTATGATAATTTATAATCAGACTCTTAAAGACTTGGGAAGCTAAAGAAAACAACTCTGATTTTAACAACAATTTTCTGTAGCTTTTGTTTATTCAGTAAGTCAAAAGCTACTGAGGAACCCCATCTTCCTAGTAGTCCCTAGAGTTGCTTCCATGGGAAGAATAATAAGGCTATACCTGATTCTGAGGAAGTTTCTTTCAGGCAAGATTTGCTTGCTGTTGATTGTTTCTTCTCCTTTCACTCTGAAGCCAAAACCATGTTTTGCTGAGAACAGGATCTTTCCTTTCTTTGTTTCTACTTTCCTGCCATCCCTATTAACATATCTGCTTCCCACTACATTGCTAATATCCTGGCGCCCCACACACAGGAGTGCTGAAAATAGTCCTGGTGTGAGAAGCAGGAGACAAGTATTTGAAGGTCTAAGTCCCTGGCCTGCGAAGCTTTTGGGAATTTGCTTACCTTCTCTGTTTCTCAATTTATTATCTGTAAAAGGAGGATTGGATCATAGTACCTGAAAGTCTATTGCAACATTTTATCTAAACTGACACACACATCACCAAACTATTTATGTCTACCTCATTCCTGAGCAGGAATCAACTTTCCTTTTGCAGAATTCTTCTAAGAAGGACCGTACATACCTATTGAATACACAAAAAAATCTATTTTAGGATGTTGTTTTTAATACTTTTTAACTTTTGAACACACATAAAGTCTAATATATGTAATGCAGTATTAGTCATAAAAAGGGAAAAACCTACTTTAGCATCAATTTCTAGTCTTAACATGAAATAAATATACTAGTACTAAATGGGGAGCTGCTGATCAATATATTGAAGGGTAGAAATAATTTATTTCTATTGTTGGACATTGTGCTAGATACACTGTTTTGGCAATCCTCACACCAGCTAGATAAAGAAGACATTACTGAGGAAACTGACATTCAGCAAGTTATTTAACTATCCTAATGTAACACTTCCATTTAGTGTCAGGTCTGTAATTTGCATTCAGGAGATTTAAATGTATATGTTCACCACATTGTGAAAATAATACAACTAAATTGCATACTTTGAAATGGTTAATGTATATAAATCTCATCTCAATCTACAAAGGTAAAACAATTTAAATATTAGAAAACATGTGTTTACAGTTTGTGTCGCTTTGAATCACAGTGTGGTAAACTAGAAAATGCCTAGGAGACAGCTTGGTGACCAGCCATCTCCATGACTCTAATGGCTGAGTAGGTTAACTGCTCCAGACTTCAGATTCTTCCGTATAAAATAAGGGAGAGGTGTATTAGATGGGTAGTTTCTAGGTGGCTCTTCTGTTTTTACAGTTTGTAGTCTAAAGTGTCTAGTCTCCAGTGGAATACTAAGTGCTTTTTATTGTCCCCTTGTGGGTGAAAGCTGAACTGTCACGATTGCCATATTTGTATAAGACTTAAGAATAATTTGTTCATTGCAATAAAATAACAGACATAGTTAAAAGCAGTTATTTGATATCATGAAGGTAAAGCATTTGCATGAATATTTTGCTTTCTATCAGCTCTTTTATCAAGTTGACAGAAACTTAAATTCTAACCTTTCTAAAAAAGAACAGTAAAGTCTAAAATGTGATAAAAAACAAAGCACATATCAAAGGGACTTTTCCATCTCCCCTACCCACATCCATTGTGGTTTTCTATTTTATAAGAACTTAACCATTTCAATAATTTGTTAGTGTAGTTTTAAAGTGCCATAAATAAAATTAAATGCAAGAGATATGGGGGGCATTGCAGAAAACCAACAACATAGATAATATCAAAGGTTAATATCCATAATATAAGAGTTCATAGAACTTAATAAGAGATAAAAGTGAACGTTCATCGCCCTAAATGGGCTAAGAAGCAGAAGGGCCTATTTACTTAAGAAAAAAATTAAAACGGTAAATAAATATCTGTACAACTAATACTTACAAATAAAAACATAAGATTTTTTAATTCATTGATTTGGGCAAATATGGTTAAAAACAATATTTCATATGCTAGGGGTTCTGGGAAAATAAGCCTCTTATCCAACTTGTGCTGAGGTCATTTGGGACAACTTTCCACAGGATAACTGCCAATATATATTAAAAGCACAAACACATTCAGGTTCTCTGATGTAGAAATTTACTTACAGGAAATAAACAGATGTGAACTGAGGTTAGTATTAGATATCTTCACTGCTGATTTACATTATAAAAAAGAGACAGTTGGAGGCCAGGTGTGTTGACATAGGCCTGTATCCCGGTATTCTAGGAGCTTGAGGCAGGAGGATCCTAACTTCAAACTCAATCTGAGTAATTTAGCAACTTCAGGAGAACTTATATCAAATAATGAAAGAAAGAAAAGGAAGAAAGAAGAAAGAAAGAAAGAAAGAAAGAAAGAAAGAAAGAAAGAAAGAAAGAAAGAAAGGGGATTGTAGTTCAGTATGAAGGCCCTGGGCTCATCACTCTGCAGCTCTATTAGAGAGACAGAGACAGACAGACAGAGAGACACAGAGAGAGAGAGAGAGAGAGAGAGAGTCAGTCTAGCAATATTTGTTTGTATACACTGGTGAATTCGTCAACAGACTATTATGTAAACATTAAATATAATTCCTAGAACAAAATATGACTTAGAAAAAGGCTATATGTATATATATATATATATATATATATATATATATTTGTCTGTGTATGTACTGTGTGTGTGTGTGTGTGTGTGTGTGTGTGTGTGTAAGAGAGGATCTTGCTACGTAATTGCCAAACTCACTATGCAGCCCAGGCTGGCCTTGAACTCATGCCAGCACTCTCGTCTCAGTCTCCTGCGTGCTGAGATGATAGGTGTGTACAATCACACCCAGATAAATTCAGTGTATAGTTAGTGAAAAAGATTATAATCAGCATGAACAGTATTACATGGATTTTCTTTATATAAATATATTAAAAACCCACACTAAAATGTTAAATCTGATAATCCAGGAGGGTCTCAAGTTCAAACGTAGCCTGAGCAAATTAGCAACTTGGTGAGATCTGACCTCAAAAATGAAAAAAAAAATTAAAAACCTCTGCCTCGAGCTCCATGTGGGCCCTGGGCTCAATCCTCAGTACAGAAAAACAAAAAGTTAAATCTATTATTCTGGAGTAATGAGATTACAGAGGACTTTTATTCTCATTGTCTTGCTTTTCTATTCTTTTATCCCCTAGTTTTTCTGCCATGAATGTGTATAACTTTTGCAATTGGAAAAAAGACAAAAATCTAAAATGTTTACTGGTGACACTGTTTTCCAGAAAGAAATAAATGGAAAAAGAGAATATTCAGAGGCTACGAACACTTGTTCATGTATCGGAAGATTCTGATAAGCTTATATGGGACACAGCTCTGCAGATGTAGTTACTAAGGCAACCAGGAACAATGTGAGGGAGATGAAAAGTGTAAGCCTGTCTCTTGCTTTCTTGTGAGTCCATCTCAGGAAGGCATGATTCATAGTTTTGTTCCAATCAATGCAGATAATGCTGAATTCAGACCTATTTCTTTCATTAAATAAGCATTTTCCAATTTACTTTTATTAATTCAATAGAAGCAGCACAGTTTGGCAGGTCTGGTTAAAATTCAAGAGTACTGTAAGGAGACTCATTTACCCAGAGTTCATATGGCATGAAAGAACTGACGATCACCTAAAAATATACATTTGCACAAGCAAAAGCCACTGTTTCAAAAGGAATTTATACATGAGTTAGTCATAATTCTCTGTGTTTCTTTGGAGAAGACAAAGAGATTTATAAAGACACATAAAGCACTACACACTTCCTGTATGACTAAAGGCGAGCACTCCACAGGCCATAAAGATACTAACTCTCACTGGGAAAACACTCAAGTAACCCTTCATCATCTTAAAAAGAATGGGGGACTTTCATTCTCTGCACATGCCTAGTATTTATCAGTATCTTTTATTTCTCTTAAAGAAAGGAGGCAAAGAATGAGGACTCTATTGGTTGGAAACAAGGACAATAAAGAGATCAGTTTGGAAAAAAGGAACACTAAGTGAATATCTTAAAACATGCATGCAAGTTAACAATTCTATCCAAAGGTATAGGCTATGATCTGTATGACTCTGTATCTTTCGTATGTTGAAACCCTAACTCCCAAAGTGATAGTGTCAGGCGGTGGGTCCTTTGGGAGGTGATTAGGTCAGGAAGGAGGACCCCTTATTGAATGGGATTAGTGCTTTGATAAAAAAAAGAAACCCCAAAGAGATATCCCATCCCCTCCACGCAGTGTGAAGGCACCATTATGAATCAGAAATCAGGCAACTCACCCAACTCTGAATCTGACAGCACCTTAATCTTGGAATCTCCATCTTTAGAACCATGAGACATACTTTTTTTCTTTTTTCTTTCTTTTTTTTTTTTTTTTTGCGGTACCGGGGATCAAACTCAGGACCTTGCGCTTGCCAGGCAGGAGCTTATTCCACTGATCTACATTCCTCACTCATTTCTGCTTTTTTAAGCTACTTATTTTGTAGTACTTTGCTATGAGAGTCTGGACTAAGATAGGTAACACAGTTTCTCTTCCCCAAAACCAAGAGTAAGCAAACCACTCCGCTATAGTGAATCCTATACTTCTACAGCAAGGAGAGAAATAAGTGATAGGATTATCAAGATCACTGGGTGTAGAAATATTGTTGCCAGAAGTACTTTGGGTGACTGAAATGAAAGAAGAGATGCCCTCCATGACTCCCACATTGAAATTATTCAAACTGATGCCTCAATTTTCTATTGTGCTTTTAAAATTCAATTATAGGCTGGGGATATAGCTCAGTGGAATAAGCGCTTGCCTAGCAAGTGCAGGGTCCTGAGTTCGATCCCCAGTGCCGCAAAAAAAAAAAAAAATTCAATTATAGGACTGAGGAGAAACCATATGACCCACACCTTCCTTTTTGTGAAAGAACCATAGCCAAGTTATTTCCAAAACATTATTTCATAATACAGCAAGAGATTTACCACTGGGTGATAGTTCATGCTGAAAAACAGCAGACAGAAAGCTAATGTTCTGCTATGAAAATACTACTTTCGGGTGAGAAGGTCCTTTTTATGTGGTGCTGGGGATGGAACCCAGAGCTTCATGGGGATGGAACCCAGGGCAAAATTTTCCTAATTGTAAACAGATTTTGTTGAATTACATACTAATATTTTGAGGCTAAGCAAATCCTGTTTGAAGGAACTATAAACTTATGAGCTTTTATAACTTAAAAGTTACATCACTGTAGTCTAACTGAAGGGATTTGGGAAGCTACACATGAAGTACGATATGACAATTTTATGTCAATGATAATCTGTTTTCTCCCCAATTTCAACTCACAAGTTCCAACTGGCAAAAGCAGATAAGAGGTAGAAGAGGACCAAGTCAGCAGCAGGTGGAATCGGTGTGATGAAGTCATGTACAGTGGAAACAATTTTGCATCCACACTAAAAAACCACCAGTCTGTATGTTCAAGCCATTTAATACTGGTGTGTCTTTAATATTCAATATGTAAGGGCAAGAGAACAGAACAATTAACCTAAGTATCTTTTCTGTTCTGATTTGTTTAAGCCTGTATTTCTGCATCTTCCCAAGGTCTGGATCATTCACCAGTCAAGAAAATAAAGGGTGCCAGGTGTGGTGTGCATGCCTGTAACCCCAGGACTCAGGAAGCTGAGGCGGGAGAATTACTGGGTTCCAGTCCACACTGAGCTACATGAATTCAAGGCCAGCCCGAACTACATGGGGAGACCCTGTCTGAGTAAATAAATGGGAATAAACGGTGTATATATATTGTTTGTACTTTATGAGAGTTTAAAATTTGTTTTAAATTACAATGAAGAGATTATATCTAATATACAATGAAGAGTTAATATCTAATTTCTAGTCTCACTATTCCTTGTGCATTAGAAAGTGGTATAAAATACATAAATTCTCCAAGTTGCCTTTTTGGGTTCGCTTCCCAATCAATAGAGCTGCACCTGCCTGATCACGAGGTAGAGCTGTTTGGAGTACTGCACAGCATACGATCCAACAGTCATAGCAGACGCAGTATGAATGAGTGACTTGATTGAGAAGTACTGTCTGCCACACCCACCAACTGCTCAAAACGAGAAAGGGTAGAAATAAATACAAACACTGTATATTGGTTATTCAAAATGCGCTTTTTATTCACTTTAACACAGATGATATTTTTACAGTTGAAGGAAAATATCTGATACATAATTTTGAGATTTTTAGCAGCACCTGCACCAAGAGGATTGTGGAATGCCTCAGGATAAAGTCAAGATGGCTGAGGCAGACACAAATAAATCAGAAATTCATCAATCCATTGAAGGCATATGGACTCTGAGGACCCCGAAAGTTAGCCAATACATGAAAATAAACTAAGTAAATATCTGTATGATGTTTTAGCAGACCTTTGAAAAACACTGTCTTTCTAATTAGAAATATATTATTCCAAAAATCTAGTGTTCGTTAGAAAACATCTATTGAAAATATTGTACTGCACATTCTAGGGTACACAGTCAATACTAAACTTATGTGCACAGATCCTGATATTCGCAGATTTCAGCCTTTGGTGTTTTTAATTTTACCCAAACTCTACTTCAGTACTCACTTAATGTTACTCACCAAAACGCTGTTGTTTCTGTCACTGTATGTTAAGTGCTTTCAGTAATGTACTGTGTTGTAATTTGAAAGGAAAAACAATTGGTATGGCTAAGAGGAAAGGGGCTTCAAGTGATCTCATGATAAAATTAACCCTTTTCTTAGAGGGACAGGATGCCTACGAATTGAACACTTACATAATTT
>PVLD010025364.1:0-23834 GCA_004027595.1 Dinomys branickii | reverse complement strand
TTTGCATGTCTGTATATGGGTCCATACATCTACAATTCGAAGATATCAATGGATAAAGCAACAACTACTGTTGAGACCATATCACCTTGTCTATAGATTAGTTGTGATTGTACTATTTTCTATGATAATGGGTGTCTGTTTGTCAATATGTTTTTGTACTTTTATGTTTCTAAAATTAAAAAAAAAAAAAATAAATAAAGCCTGCTTCTCCCTCCTCAGGAACATCCAGTTAGCACAGTTTATTGAAAATTTTATTCTTTTTCATTATACTTCAGTAGCGCTTCTACCACAAATCAAGGGACCACATAGGTTTGTTTCTAGTATGATGCCCTGTTATATACATTTGTCTCTTTGTCTTTGGGCCAAAACATTCTATCTTAAATGTAGTGGCCTGGATATCTTGTAATGTAAATTCTTCTGTAGTGTTCATTAAATTGGCTCAACCCTTAGTTATATAGATTTGTATTTCAATATACATTTAGAATCATTCCACTGCTCAAAAGGCAAGAACAACTGGGATAAGGGAAAGGAGAAAAGAAAGATAGGGAAAATATATCTATACACAGTACAGCTAAGATAATCGTACTACTAATTTCTATTGGTTTATTGAAGGGAATAGTTAATGCTTAATGTTTTTGGCCAATTCTACACGCTTACCTCTGGTAATCTGAACAACTACTTTGAAGACAAAAATATGCAATATAACAACTATCGTTGAATTTCTGTCATCTTGTTTTCTGAAATTCTGTATAGTTGCTAATTTTTATTGTTTTTTAATTCTCTTTAAAATAAAAAATTCAAAAATTTAAAATCAGTTTATCAATTTCCACAAAAATAACTACCTATATTTATTGAAGATTGCACTGAATCTGTAGGTTATTTGGGGGAGAGTTGACATTTTAACTACAAACTCTCCCAATTTATGAATATACTAATCTCTCCACTTACAGTGTTCTTTAATTTCTCTTAGCAATGTTTTATAGTTTTCATTGTAGAGTTCTGCTATTTAATCCTGAGTATCTGCTCATTTTGTTACTACTGAAATGATATATAAATATTTTTAAATTGTATTAGTTACTTAACCATTACTATTTATTTTTAGTTTATTAATACACGTGTGTAGTACGCAATGTTTGCATTCGTGTGAGAAGTTGGTACATGTACGTAGCACATCTTAATTTCTTTTTCATCCCCTTTTCTCTCCCTCCTTCCCCCTTCTACCTATCTATTGGTGTCCTCCCCACACGTACACTGTACCGTACATAATGTTTGCAATCCTTGTGTGGAGTTGGTACCTATACATAACAACCCAGCTCCTCTTTTTTAAAATCCCTTATCCCTTCTCACTACAACTTTCAAAGGATACTTTTGCTGCATATGAAATTCTACTCTGGCATCTTCTTTCAGTACACTGAAGATTTCATTTTCTTTCTTTTCGCTTCTCTTATTTATCTTAGGATATTAACTTACCTGCTTTCCTCTGCTACCTTAAAGATAATGTCTTGTTTTCTCTGTCTTCTTTACAATTCCTGTTTGACTTTGGTTCTAGTTCCTTTATGGTCATATACCCAGATGTGATTTTTTCTTTGCATTTGTCTTCCTTGGGCTCATAATATTTCTTCTACCTATGGATTGATGTTATTTTTCAGTTTTGGAGATTCTCAGCCAATTATCTTTTCAAATGTTGGTCCCGACCCTTTCTCTTTCTATCTTCCCTTAGGGATACTGATTACATATATTTTTAGACTTAAAAAAAATCACGTTCTATATATCTTTCATGCTGTTTTTTATAATTTCCAAACCCTTTTCTCTGTATTCATTTTAGTTTTCTCTATTTTCTACTTTCATCTCCCAGTACTCTCATTCTCTCTTCAGTTGTATCTATTCTTCTGTTAAAGTTGTATATTGAGTTTTTAGTTTCAATTATTTTACTTTCTATTTATTTCTGTTCTAGAATTTCATCTTTTAAAATATATGCATACAGTCTCTCTTCTTTTTCATGAATATATGAATTACATTTATTTTAAAGTTTGTGTTTGAAAAGTCATAAAATATTAGAAACAATATAGAGCTTTTTGTGTTGTTTTGTTTTTGGCTTTGTTGTTATTTTGGGTTTTTTTCCCTTTAAAATAGAAAATGCAAAAAAGTAATGTGTCTGATCTTTCTAACAGCTGAATTAATTGTACTTCTCTTTTAGTGTGAACTTTTGGTCTTGGTTCTGGTTCTTGGTATGATTATGTTTATAGTATGATTATGTAATATCTACTTGTATGCCAGGTATTTCCATGTGAATTTTACACGAGCTTTGCATAATGTTATCCTCCTCTAGAGAGAACACATCCTGTTGTTGAGCAAGCAGCAGGAAGACAGAGCAGTTCGCTCTAATCAGGGGCTAATCTTCCCCCTTTGCTCCTATTCCTAGGATATAGTCCTCTCAGGGTCTCAAATTAAAGAGTACTTCCTACAGCCTCTACCTTTTGTGGGCTGGGAGCACAATGTTTTGTTTCTTCATTTTTTTAAATAACTTTTTTATTTTAAAGAGAATAAAAAATCTAAAAAACATTAAACATGATATGGAATTTCAAAACAAAATGGTAGGAAATTGCTAATGGTTGTTAAGTTGCTTCTTGCGATTTTCAAAGTAGTTGTTCAGATGACCAGATACAGGCATGCAAAGTGGATCAAAATTTAAGCATTAAGTATTCCTTTGAATAAACCAATAGAAATCATTATCTTTATATGTTAACAAATTCTGTTCTACTCGCAAACTCCTCTGCTCTTCGTGTCTTAGCTTGTTTCTCTATGGGATTTAACCAGAAAGTGCCTCTTAGGGCCCTCCCTCAGTGAAGGCTCACTCCTTTGCACCTTGCCTCTTGCTGAAATCTTGCCCTCCAGCCCTGGCTGCCTCTACAACTCTGTAACCCCGTCCAGTCTCCCCTGCTTGGGAGGTTTCCTATACTCTCTGGGTTTCTGGACTTCATAGCAGCTTTTGACCTCTTTGTTTCTCAGCTTCTTGCTCCATCCTTCAAACTGCCCAAGATTCCACGGAAGAAAGAGATGCAGAAATCTGGGCTCCCCTCGGTGAACTCCCCTTTTCTCCTCAGTGTACCATTTTAGGTACTGGCTGCCTCGGACATTTCTCAGATGCCTTATAAGCAGATGGTTTCATATATGCTAACTTTTCATGTATAACTTTTCCAACGAACAACCCTGCTGACATCTACTACAAGATATTCCATCATAGTTGGAAGCTTTTACTATCTTTAAATTTTAATAAACACATGTACATTCTCCATCCTACCCAAAGTAGAGAACTAAAGTAACATTTAGTAAAACTGAACAATATATGACTACCTTGACTGTTTCCCCTATCGGTTGTGACATATAATAGCTTCAGAAATGTCTTAATGTGAAACTACCTGCAGTGCAAATTTTGATCTTGCTATTGCTTATGTTAAGGTAGAGAAAGGGAGATTAAAATGTTACTTAACTATTTATTTGTCTGGGTGAAAGACCCTCAGCGTCTGGGAATGCTGCCATTACTGCCATGAGGTCACTGGTTGCGGGGAGGGATAGCACTGAGGCTGAATAATTGATCCCCATCTCAGTTCAGCCATATGCAAGTGTGCCGTCGTGTAGAGGCTGATGTAATTTGCAGGCTGAGATGAATTCTACTACTTGCAGGCAGCCTCAGCCTTCTTTGTGCAAAGTGAATTATCTCAGCGATCCAAGAGTTTGACAGCTGTTAATCAGTCATGAGACCAGCAAGCTCCACTTTAAGTTAACAGTATTTGGGGGTGGGGGGCATTGAGACAGAGTCTCACTACATAGTTCAGACTACAACTGAACTCACTTTGTAGCTCAGGTTGGCCTCGAACTTGCAGTAATTCTCCTGTGTCAGCCTCCCAAGTGCTGGGGTTACAGTCGTATCCTACCACATCTGGCTAAGTTGGCAGCATTTTTAAAGCTGTCCAATAAGGGTGAGAATGGTAGGAGGTATGTCTGTCTTGTTCAGGGGGTCTGTAGAAAATGCTCACTTCAGATTTGTCAAGGGAAGAAAGTGGCCATTTTTTAAACCTTACATTTTGGATAAATACTACGTACAAACCATGCAGGAGCTCTGAGGGAAGCACAAAGAATCTAAAACATTACCATAGAAAGTTGAGCATCTCAGTACACTAGGACCAGCCAAAACTTAGCTCACTAGTGGAAGCAGTCTACCCTTAAAAGTGCAGATTGCTGCAGGAGGCAAGTGCTAGGAGGCGTTTGCTGAGGGGAGATCTAGGGGATGTGAGAGGATCCAGAAATGCTCCCTGGGGGGGAAGTGGGTCTCAGGGTGATGCCAGTACTCAGCAGCTCACAGCCTCTGCTCCCAGAGATGAAATGGTGCCTGCCTCTGCCTCATAATTTCCACTGGCTCCTTCTTCTTGCTTTGGTTCTGCGGTCTGCTTAATGTTTGACAGCAAGTGTCACTTTTTCATTCTGTGGCTTTTTCCTGGACAAGTCCACCTTCTGTGCAAGGAGGTGTTGTGGCATGTGGGTGCTGTGGAATGTCTTCTCAGGTCTCCTTTCCTCCTGGAACCATTACTTTTCTCTCCAGAATGAACACTCACCTGCAAACGTGTCCCTGGGCTACACTTCAGCTTCTCTTTGGGGGTTAGCATTGCCGGAGGATGAATGGAAAGACCAAGCCAAGCAGAGAATCAGGGCCCCACTGCTCAGAGCTTTGAAGGGGTTTCAACAAATTAGTGGCATTGAGAGAAAATTCTTTTAAATTGTTTCCTCCCTTTTTCTTGTTGGCTCCATGAATTTTTCCAGAAGGCAATGGCCAGAACTTTATGGAAACCAAATGATATGTTGCATGAGCAAAATGAAAAATAATTGATTCAGAATATTAATTCTTGTTCTGTCTGTAGTTTAGGACAGGAGACTTTCTCCCTTCATCTTTGGAATCCAAAGAGGGGGTTGTTTGTTTAGGCTGATATTAATTTGTCAGACATTTAGCCTCAGAAATAGTTCTTATAATAGCGAGGAGGTGCCCTGAGAGTAACAAGCAGATTATGAGGGAAGCAAGATTGGGACGTGTGTTGACAGTAGAGATTGGCAGGCTCCTCCCCACAGATCACTTTTTCTAGAGCCAAGATGTTATAAGGTGTGGTGTAGAAGTTCACTGCATTCAGTTGGACTGACTGTCAGCACTGAGTGGTCCTTCTTATCAGGAGTGGCTGTATCCTCTTATTTCTGCTCCTCCCCTGTCTGACAGCGAGTGTCTCCTGGTCTTATTCCTGACACCAGCAAGCTGTTAGAATGAAGGTTGAGGCACTCAGGAAATTTCCAAACCCATCATCATCTCTTCCTCTGGGGACTGCACAACTTTCTGGAGCCTCTGGGGACAGTGGAGACAGGGGAGTCGAGTCCAGCTTGGGAACCCTCATTGGGTTGAGGGAGTCCTCCCAAAGGGTTCATATTGACGTGTTGGGCCCTCCCCAAGAGGAGCTCCAGAGGGTACAGAGGGTTCAGGCCACAGTCTTTGCCTTCACTCTGCTCAAGATTTCAACTGATGGTTCAGAGGACACTAATGGCCTCTGTAGACTAGTGTTGTGTAACTTACTGTGTAAAGGGCCGCATAGTAAATATTATAGGTTTCCGCAGGGTGTGTGGTCTCTGTTGCTCAACTACTCAATTCCGTTGCTTAGTTCAGAAGGAGCCATAGATAATATGTAACCGCAGGAGCATGGCTGTGTTCCAACAAAACTGTAATTTTGGACACTAAAATTTGAATCATTTTTACTTAGGAAATATTGTCCTTTGTTGGACCTTCCCCCAACATCCATTTAAAAATTTAAGTCATTCTCAGCCTCTGGGCTGTATAAGAGAAGGTGGTGGGCTGGACTTGGCTTGAGGGTGTAGTATTTTGATTAATAGCAGTAGACAGTAGAAGCCCTAGTGAGTCCTACAGTAGACGAAGTAGAGTCAAAGTCTCCAAGGACCTCGAACAATTTAAATAATGAACCAATTCTAATAAAATGAAATGTGATGGATACATTCACTTATTCATGAAGCAAATATTTATTGAGTTCCTATTTGTTCTGATCACTGACAACACAGCATTAAACCCTTTAGCAAAAGCCCTGCCTTCAGGAGCTCATGTTCTTTCATACTCCAAAGACAGGTACCCATCAGGGCTCAATTTGGACTCCTAAAAGTGAAACACCTCCTGCCTCTGAAGACATAAATAAAATTCTACCCTTAGGTTCAGAGAACCAAACCTACAAATACAAAAAGAAGGTCATGTCTTATTTGGGGTCTCTGTTGATTCAGCATGAGTCCATGGTGTGTTGCAGCTGAGTTAGTGGTAACACACTCTTAAGTTATGCTAATGAAGCTACAGTGTTTGAAACCAAGGTGTGAACTTCCATCTCTTTTCTGGGCTAGTCAGGCCCTTCCTTGAATATTGATCTAGAAATCATGTGATTCCTTTATTCAACATCTAGGTATGGAGTGCTTGCTTTATGCTAGATGTAAGATGGAACAATGATTTTTTTAGGGAGACCATGGTAATGGAGGCTGGTCTATTGTCAGCATCCCTCCTTTTATTTACGGGGCAATGAGAGAAGGAAGTGAATACACGGGAGTTTGGAAGAGCATGTGGGTTGTAAAATTTCAAAAGGTGACTAAGAGTTCCTAAGCCATGCTTCCATTGAAGAAGCTGATGTAAAGGCACAGTGAGATCTTTCCACCATAAGCAGCTCAGGGCTACAGAACTGCTGGATGAGTCCTGGGTCCACCAGTGATTTGCTGGTGAGACTCTCAGAGGACACTACTGGTATCTCTTTGATGACATTATGATGACACTAATGAATCTCTTTAAAGTACAGTGGGCACTAGATTATCAGGTGTTGGAATTATTTATTATTCAGGAATTTTTCATTTCTGTTGTGCAGTGGATAATACTGTTCATAATTATGACTTTGAGACTCAAAGTGTATCATTAGAGAATAATGTTTAATATCTCAATATTAAATACATGAAACTGTTTCAATTGTTTAAAATGGTACCTTCCCCTTTCTTCCATTTCTTCTATCTTTCTTTCCACATAAAAATGCATCTTTTACTTAATAGCATTTTATACCTCATGAAATATAACAGTCATGCATTGTATGACAACATTTTGGTTAATGCTGGGACACACATTGAACAGTTGTCTCATAAGATTATAGTGGAGCTGAAAAATCCCTATTGCTGAGTGATGAGGGAGTTGTTGTGACAACACAGCACCACAGCTACTTACCCTTGTAGTGATTCAGATGTCAATAGACCTACTACACTGCCAGTTTTGAAAAAGCACGGTGCATTCAATGATGCATAGAGCATAATACATAAAGATGAGAATAAGTGACTATGTTACTGCTGAACGTATCTACTATGCTATTCTTTTTATTATTATTTTCAGACATACTCCTTTTTTTTTTGAGACAGGGTCACTATGTAATTCAGGCTGGTCATGAATTTATTATGTAGCCCAGGCTGGCTTTGAACTTATGCTGAACCTCGTGTTTCACCCTCCTGAATGCTGGGATCGCAGGTGTGCATCACCACACCCAGTCACTCCTATTTATAAAGACTTTTACCACAAAACTGTATGGTATGGTACGATATGGTATGGTATGGTATGGTATGGTATGGTATGGTATGCTAGCAGCAGAATCTTTTGTCTCATGTTTATGTATCTCATGCCTGCAGCATTTTCTCTTAGACTTGGCCTAATCTATAGTTGCTTTGTTCATTACGTCCCTTGGAGTAAAAGCTTATAATATATGTATGTGTGTGTGTATATATATATATATATATATATACTTATATATATTTATACACATATTTATATATTTATATATATTTATACACACACACACACACACACACACACACACTACACAGTCTAGGTGTGTGGTAAGTACCCTGCAGTATGATTGTTCAAAGATGAGATCTCCTAATGATCCATTTGTCAGAATGCATCTTTCTGACTATATTCAAAACAGACTATTTTACTCGTAACTGTGGCAACTTTAGGTGGCTTTGGTGGCCATAGTCTTTATCACTTCCATCCCAAGGCTAACCCAAGGAAAAATAATATTCTTTAACATAGAAAACAGATGTTTGCTCAATCTTATATAAAACATGAGTAAGCTCATCTTTATTTTGATTTACTCAGAAAAATTCTTACTAAAAAAGAACAATACGTATGCTGTGTGGATGCAACTTTGAGAAATTCTGTCCCTGTTCAAGCCAGACTGCTGACCCTTCAATTCTCCTCTGTTAGAAAAGCTGTGGCACCACTGCAGAAGAGAGATGATTTCATTTTGAATGTGGCTTTGCATTCTTGAAGCAGCCTCTGACTCCCTTTCCCCCTTAGCATGCTTGCTCACGATCATAAAAGAGTCTTAATGCAAGTATACTTTTATTTCAGATCAAGGTTATTTTCTGGTCAATTGCTAACTCATGCACTCACTGGAGACGAGTTCTCGGCTACTCTTTTCATCTAAATCAAGATCAGAAGGCTTACTGACTCGCTGGTAAAAGGATTATTCTGTACAAGGTTTGGCAGTGGGGAGAACCCTGCTCACTGTCAGATCTCTGGGAGCGAGCCGCACGTTTCGTGTGACTGGTGGTTTAAATACTTTCGACACATCTTCTTTCTGGTTTTCATTCTGGGTTGTTCGTTTTAGAGTTCAAAGTATCTCTCCTCTAGGGCTGTAGAATCTAGGTGATATATGACTGTCCCTAAATTTGTCCTACTTTCTGCTTTTAGCAGTAATCAAGGCTCACCCCTCAATTTAATTTGGCTAAAAGGGCTTGGGTTCTCAGTGTTTGTGATTTCTTGTGATGTCTGGGGGACACATCCCTGGGTTTCTCCCCCTTCACAGGGGAGGGGGCAAAGAAAGTTGACAGGCTTTATAGGATGAATTGTTTTCTTGGTCTTTCTCTTTTCTTTCCATTATATTTGAAGTTATTTTGTACAATTTAATAATCTTGCCCTTCTTTTCTACATCTTTGGTGGAAAGCTTTGTTTAAGAATAAATAGAAGGAAATGATATATATCTATGGAAGGGTCTGTTTAACCACATATTATGCAACCTTCCATGTCTAGTGTGGGAAAACAGCAAAATCTGTAATGTTAACCCTTCAGTTTGTCAGTTCTTCCCAGCTCCAATGTGCTATTAGGCAACCATCTCTGCACAGTTACAAACACAGTAAACAAATCTGCCAGGAAGTCAAATGGAGACACTAATGTTGTTTTGATATTGTAAGTGTAGTTAAACATGCCAGGTCTTTGTGTGTATGTGTGTGTGTGTGTGTAGTTCTAAGAGGCTTGGAGATGTCTGATTTTTTTCCCCAATCCCAGAGAAGGGCCACTCTTCCTCACTCATCCCAAGAATATTCCTGGTCACCCCAGTCTGAGAATATCTCTAATCTGAGGAATGCTGGCCATCCGCTCAGGGACCCTGTGGTCATCACTGATGGCCTGTTCATGTACATGGAAGTCATTTCCCTTAAAACTTTTGGTCAGAAAAAATTTTTTCTCTTTTGGAAACTGAAATGCTCTTTTTGGTAAACAGCATGTTTCTTCTGCCTGGAATCCCTCCCTCTCTCATCTTCCTTCCTTCCCTTCTTTCTTTTCCTTTCCCTTTATTTTCTTTCCTTTTTTCTTTTCTTCCTCCCTCCTTCTCTCCCCCTCTCTCTCCCTTTTGTTCTTCCTTCCTTCTTCCCTTCTTTTCTTACTTCCTTATACAGATGTACAGTAATAAAATCATTTTGTCCCAAGAACAATTTCCCCCATCATAATATATTATTTGTTTCTCTACTTAATTCTTATTTGTAAAATAATCATTTTCTTCTCACAAAAAGTTGTACTTGTTATAGAAATGGTTGTTAGTATCCCAAAAGTATAATGAAGAAAAAAATATCTAAATTTCCACTTGTCAAATGCTACAGTTTTGACATACTGTTTTCATCTGGTATTGCTTTTCTTTACAAAAAGAACTTCTTTTTGCTGAGTTGAAACTAATGAGTAGTGCATTTTATAGTCTGTCTTTTTCTCTTATAATATTGTCTTTACTTATGCTACTCATAAATTACATTAATAAATGTAACTTTTGATAGGTGTCTATTATTCTACTGCATATGACTAGGTTTCCTCAACTGTTGCATTACCATTGTCTAAGCAGGGTGAATCCAAGTTTTTCTTCAGTTTTTAGGTTAATATATAATAACTACCTTGGGGACCAAGTCAGTGGCAGTATTGTATCCACATATTTCCTTAGCGCAGGAGCTAACGAGGTTTTTAGTAAAGGTGCAGGGAGGAAATAGTTGAGCCTTTTGAGGACAGGGAGTCATTTATAGCTACTCAGCACTGTTTTGCAGGGCTGAAGCAGCCACCAACTAAATGGAAATGAACAGACACAGCTGGGTTTCAGTAAAACTTGACTGCAATAGGGCTTGGGCGGTAGCTTCCTAATTCCTGTGTTAGCACAAGTGATGCTGTACTTACAGGCTTCAAAAAATCTTTTCCCTTTTTTTTTAATTAAGCAGGTAGTGAGTTATAAATCAACTGCTTTATTCTCTGCAATGGAGTTCTGTACAGTTAATAAGCCTACATCTCCTCCCTGACCCAGTTTGCAGCCAACCCCAGGACAGAGAGAATGGCTCCATGCCTGTGGCTCTCTTCATGGTCAGACAGACCGTCTTAAGGCTGGGAGGCTGCAGGGAAATTGTCACCTGACCTTGAGCTGCTACTCTGCTGCCACAAATCAACTCTGTTTACACAGAATGAGCACAGAGGGCCTCGCCTTTGTTTGTACTTGCATTTGCCAGACCATCTCTAGTTGTAGCCTCCAGCCAACCAGGTAACAAGCCACCAAGCCACGCAAAGGGCAAAAGCCGTACAACCAGTCCAACTGTCTCTACAGAGCTAAGTCCTCCAGCTCTTAGTGGTTGGATCCCATGTTCCCAAACCCAGTTCCTATGAAAGATTGAAGTGAAGCAGGTTGACCATGAGTTTTAATGAACCTCTGATTTTTTGATCATTTCAAATTCCTTTGTAGCTGCTGTGTATATGCCTCAAAGGGACAGGGTCTTTGTGTGTTTCTAAGAATGCCCAAAATCCATGTGTGTGCACAAAATTGTATGGGAATTCTCTTATTCTAGGGGTAATCAAAAGGAAGTTCTGGAGTTGGGGTGTCCATATATTTTAATGGATGCAAGAAGTTCAAATAGCTGACGTTAAGACTCCTAATCACCCTGCTTTCTTCCAAGACAGGGAAAAAACTTTGTTGACCATGCTCTCAATTAGGGTACAGGAACGCTTCTCTGCTACACTAGGGGTATATTTTAATATGTACTGCTATTAAGCCAATCATAATATTGAATAAAAAGCTAGACTGGGCTTTTAGATTGTAACCTGAGATGTGTGTGTGTGTGTGTGTGTGTGTGTGTGTGTGTGTGTGGTAAGTTTTAAGCCTGTATCAGGGTTGACTCAAGTTCTCTGGATGTGAACTTCAACTTATTTATAATTTATTGCTTATGAAGAGCAGCTAATTTGGGAGTAATTATATTTTGTCTTAAAGCTGATATTTGAGCAAAAAGCAGAATCATGACCACCCTCTCTAGGGTTGCCAGCCATAGATTTGTTGAGGTCTCCTTAAGTCAGTGGAGGAATTTTGGAGGGGAGAAGACAAATGCTAGTAGAAAAATGTTAACTTAATAAAACGGATGAAGATCAGATTTCCTTCTTTCTGGCTGCCTTCTGCCTGGAATCCTTTTGTTGACTTCTTGAAACTTCCTTTGATTTATAGGACCCCTTTCCTATAGGCTGAATGCCTTTTGATTAAGAGGTGAACCACAGCTCCAAAACCACAGAGACAGCTGTTGTTCGAATTATCCAGAGAACTTTCTATTATTTTCTCCTTTGTATTTTCTCATATTGTTGCTGGAAAGTTGTACCCAAAACAAGCGGGCGTCCCACTGCCACAGACAACTGTGGTCCCTTGGTTTGTGTTCCTTTGTCACGCAGGCTTCTTAGGAAGAATTTCTCTGAGATTCTTAAATGGCGATGGGTAGGAGGGTAATATTTTACTTTGTGTGTTCTGGGTTGCTTCTGACCCTATCATTTAACTATTATTTAAGACTGTGGATTCAGAGTTCTGTTCAACTACTTAGCACTGTGATTCCTGGAAGACTGTGGCAAAGTTTGAAATGCTTGGATTGGTGGAGATGGGCAATGGGATATGTATGTTATTTGAAAGCAAAGCAGTCATTACCGCTGTTGGTAAGATGTTTGATGTAGTTTTAGCTTCAAGGAGTATTAAGAGAGAATGTGATGTTTTCATTTATTAAAGGGGACTGTAAGTGAAAAGGGATGGAAAGCAGCCACATGGAAGATGACCAGGCTGTACTCTACAGGGGAGAAAAGATGTTCAAATGCTGCCTGAGGGTCTCAGCTCTGAATCTCTAAGGTGCCTGCAATTGTCAATATGGGAGTCCTTCCTTTGGGTGACACTACAAGCAATCAGAAGGACCTGTGGCACCTAACAGGTAAGAACAGTGTGATATTATCACTGGGCTTACAAAGCAGAGCCCAGCAACCTGGGACATGGGGCAGAAAGGTTTTGCTAAAGAGGAAGATAATAATTTAATGTAGGGTTGGCAAACCACAAGCCCATGGGCCTGTGGGGCCCACTGCGTTTATGTCAATAACATTTTATTGGAATACGGCCACACCCATTTGTTTATGTATCACCTATGGCTACTTTTGCCCTGCAGTGAGAGCTGGGTTGTTGAGATAGGAAACTGAAAAGTGAAAATATTTACTTTTTGGCTCTTTAGAGAAAAATGCATGTCAACTCCTGCCTTAGCATATGTGTCCCAGTTAGAAGACGATAGCCAGATGGTCCTAAAGGCAAAGACCATGAGCAGTGACAGCAAGGAAGAAGTCAGGGGAAGGAAAAAGAGTATTTCATGTGCCCCTTGTTTGTATGCCTTTGAGTTCCCTCACTTGAGTTTCTCTAGCTGTATCTTAGCAGAGTTTAGTGGACAGTGGGTGGTTGATAGGGTGACAAAGGGAAAGGTCATTACTTGTCTATTCACCTACATCTGTTTGGTCAAATGAAAGTGGAATCCAACCTGAAGTTTGTTTGAAAACTCTGTGTTTAAAATGACTATGTGAGTCAGGCACAGACTCTCAGGTGACCCCTTGCTGAAGGTATCACTATCTGTGGGAGCAGACAGAATGTGATGCTCACTTGGCCAGGGTGTCCTCCATGGCTGCTGTCCCAGAGACATCAGCCACACAGGTCTCGCCTGCTGTGTCTCGGTGACACCTCTAGGAGGCCGCCTTGGGAATGTGTTGCCCCTTGAATCTGACAGGACTGTGCCAACAGGCAGGTGCTGATTGATCCATGGTCTGGAGGCCATTGCTGTGTATGCTGGGGAGCTGAGTGGAGCACGTTCCCAGGCGACCCTGGGTAAGAGGGAGAGGAGATCTCCAGTGTGGAGACTGCATGTGTAGTGTCCTCAGTGACCCTTCCCCCCCAGTATGGTCTACACTGAGGGTGCTCATTGCCGATACAGGTGGGGCAGGGAAAACCGCAACCATCAGGAATTCTGCTTAGGTTTTTGCTGGGACTGGAACATGCGACATGCCAGAGGAAGGAGACCATCATTGTTTTCTGGCCCTACTATAGCTGGAATGGAGGTTTCAGTACCTCTGTGCTCCCCGGGGTAAGACAGAAAAGTTTTGCAGTGGTTTCCTCCTTTCTGACAAGGACTTAGTCACAGGTGTAGAGAGCGTGTCTTCCAGCTGTTATTCTCCTGATTACTCCTATAGGGTTTTTCTAGTTATACTGCAGGTGCTTTGGGGTGCAGTTAGCCAGAGGCTACTTTTTAACCCAATAAAGGTGTAATGTTGGAAGCTTCTGGACCTCAGTCTGTCACTTCCATGCACGCAAAGAGGGAGAAGTGATGGGACTGGGAGCAGGGCATTTTAAAATGAACCATTTTGCTAGTAGTCAGCCCCCTAAATTCTACACTGTAGTTTTACTTTCCTTAATGCTGAATCGATGGACCCATCTGTGGCACACAATTCACTGAAACCACGGTGAAAGTTTTAGGGCCATGCTATCACCTTCACAGGATCATATTTACTCTTTCTTGTCTGACAGACTCTCTTTTGCTGGGGTTGGGGGTGGAGGTCTGAGGCCATTTTCTTTCTCTTAGAGTTCGAGCTCTGGTCCATGGCATCTATGTCCTCTGGCTCCTGCATGACTTTGGAATAACTATATTCACCTGAGAATAGTTCTCAGTCTACTCTGTGGGCCGCATCAGGAACATACCACCTAGAAATCAAATTCAACTTAATGCTGGGACGCCTGACTTGATACAGATCCTGGGGGACCTTGCCTGCTACTCTCCTTCTTTTTTTCCTGGTCCTATTTAGAGTCCTCTTGGAGTAGAAGGAGAACTCTCCATCCCAACAGTTTTCAAGCCAAGGCAGATGCAGAGGAGTCCTTCCATGGGTCACACCACACCAGCAATATGGTATTAATACAATGCTCCTTGACATAAAGGTGACCAATTATTTCTTCCTGAGATCCATTTTGTAACTTTCAGAATTTGTAGAGAATTGTGCTTTTCTTGTCTGTGAAATGGAGATTTAAATCCCTACCTGGCTTATTCCACAGGACTGTTTAGGTGCTAAGCTTTCTGATAAAGTGCATGCATGGGGGAGTAAACTGAAGGGAACTGTGGAAAGATGCACAGAGTTTCACAGCAATTGTAAAGAAAGCTGGTAGTCTTCAAGCACCAAAAAGGCTCATAAAGGGAGATATGTGTCAAAAGCCAGATGCTCTGTATCTTCATGAGATTATCATTCCTTGAAATATGTGGGCAATATAGTTAAGCACAGTTGGGCAGAACAGGTAACAGGTGCTCTTTGGTGCTTTTATTGTTTTGTTATGTGTGTAGCAGTCTTTAGCCAGAGCAAAATAAACACATGTCCTAGTTATTTAATAACAAGGAAAAGGCCACACACCAAATCAGGGTGAAAAGACAAATAGAAGGAGAACAAATACTCTCCTTTGACAGGTGGCAGGTACCAAGAGGGGCAGAGTCCGGGAGGGTTAAGTTGAGAGAGTTAAAGGATTAAGGTGAGGGGTTTAACTGCAATAAGGAACTTTTTGAAATTGAAGTCTGAAGCCAGGGAGTTCTTGGGTGGCAAACACCTCCTACCTCCCTTGGTGAGGGGGCAAGTCTACCTGCAGGCAAGAGGGTCAAAGTGATGTCAGACCTGACTGTCCTGTGGGAAGGTGGGATCCAGTCTGCTGGGTAGCGGGGGGGGGGTGTCCAAATAAGCTTCTGAATGGGAGGGGGAAGAGAGCACCTTCCAGTTATGGTTTATATGTTACAGAGCAGAGCCCTTAGCCCTTGGAAGTTGGGGTCATTCAGGAGACAGTGGGGTGTAGCCCTAGGGGAAAGCAGCTGCAAAAAGGAAGCCTGGCTGCTGCCTAGAGCCTCTGCCAAATGCCTGGCTCCCTTTTATGGACCAGCTGGCCATAAGGTATCACTGGGCAGAGCTGGGAACAGCAGACCCTACATGTCCCCAGAGCCCCTTAGACTTCTGTGTGTCTATCTGAAGATCAGTAGTCACTGGCCTGATGAAGAAATGGTGTCTAAGAAAAACACTTTGATTAATTTTTTCTTCATCTGTGATTTGAATGACTAAGATTTGTAAAAGTCTAGTTATACTTTGATAGACCTAAACTCCTACATGGAGGGGATAGATGACAGCCCAAGAATGTTGTCTTCCTGATATACTTACTTGTCAAGGACTTGGTAAAGTGCTTTCCAATCCACAGACACAGCTCTGATGTTCATCCAGCCTTTGTAGTTTCCCCTACAGCAAACCTTCTGGAGGGCTCCTCATACTTGCAGGTTGAATTGTTTTAGAACTGTTCTCCAAGGAATGCAGGTGACTTTTTAGAAGTTTGCCCTGAAGATTCATCGCCAAAGTCACCGGAAACAGCTTCCATTAGGCAGGGGATAAACACTTGGGGAGAAGACACAAACCATGTGCTGCTATCTTATTTTGTATATCTACAGGCTGAGACTCAGAGAAGCAGGGAGGCTCTTCCCAGAATACAAAAAGATGTGAGAAATGCTTGAACTATTTCTGGCCATAGGGACTCTTGCCTTCCCCACTAAGCAGTCACTGTGGGAAAGTGAAGCAGGAGAGCACCACTCTGCAAGCAGAGAGAGTCTTGTGGTGATAAGAACTATGCAGGATTTTTCTTGTTACAACAAAATACCCAAGGCTAAATACTTTATAAAGAAAAGAGGTTTAGTTAGCTTGCACTTTTGAAGGCTGAGAAGCCAAGACTGGGTAGCCACATCTGTTTAGTATCTGGACAATACAGTGTTTATACATATTATTAATTTCTATTAGTTCATTGAAAAGGCTTGTGCTTATCTGGCTACGTTACAACATGGTAGATGTCATCACATGGTAGGAGGGCAGGTGACAGAAGGCACACAGGAAGAGAGGAGGCAAGAGACCAGGGAGGGGCAGTCTTGCTTTTTCATGACTGTGTCCTCTTGTGAGAACCGCTTACTCTTTTGAGACTGAATAACCCACTCTATGAGCATCAGTTCCTTTCTTGTGGATGGTTGTGAACTGGTCTCCTCCTAGGTCTCACTTCTTAAATGTCCTACCACTTATATTGCAGTGGGGACCAATTCCCAGCAGTCATACCTTTGGAATACAAACTTCATCCGTGTCCAAACTGGAACCTAAATATTTATTGACTTGAGTTTCACAGAAGGTTAAAAAAAAAAGAAAAAAGAAAAAAAGAAAGAAAGCCACTCAGGATGTCTGTGAGATTCTATTAACAGCAAACAAAACCATCTCTGGTTGTTTTCCCTCCACCCAAGGATAGAGTCTGAGGACTCAGTTAATTTAGATAAATTCTAATCCCGTCTGTATATAAAATCAGAATTAGATTAAGCAGTCACTAAATTAATAATTAAGACGGACACAGATAAAGATCAGTAAAACATATGCCAAATTATACTCAGTATCATTCTTCCAAGGTTCTTGAAGAATTATCTGGTGTGGTTGCTAAAAATAATGTAAATACCAGATTCCATCCCAGATCCAGGGAATTAATCTCCAGGGAAGACCCTGGGATTAGTACCACTGGAAATATTTGAGAAACAGTACTTCAATCTATGTTCATATTCTTGAATAATAAAAACTTTCTTCATGTTGACATGCTTGAGTCTTGGGAATTATCACGGGGGACAGAGACCCTTCAGTCCTGTCCTTCAGCTGTGCTCTGCCTCTGTTCACCCCTGTGGGCTCAGTGGATGGTCCTGGGTGCAGCATCTCTATCAATATCCGAATTCTAGAGTTTCCTTCTTTCACTTTCTGCCATGTGATTGGCTAGAAGATAAGTTTCTTGGGGTGAGTTTCGGGGAAACGAGAGTCCTATCTGGGCTTCACCCTTAGCTGCCTCTTTCAGACTTCCTTGTCCAGATTCTGCAAGGAGACTTTGCTATGACAATGAAGAGGTTCTGAATCCTCATTCTTTTTAAAAAATTTTTAAACTGAAAATAAACCAATAACAATAATGACATAAAATTTCAAAACAAGACAATAAGAGAGGAACAATGATTAATACATTGTGTACTGTTATCTTTAAAGTAGTTGCTCAGATTACAAGTTATAGGCATGAAAGATTGCTCAAACAAGATAAGCACAAACCTTTTCAATGAACTAATGGAAAATAGCAATATGTGTAAACACTGTCTTGTCTCCCTAGTGTAAGAAACTGAAAGAGGTGGACCCTGGTTCTGCCACAGCTCTTTCTATGTGTAGGCAGCTCAGTTGCTCTGCATGGGGGGAAGGTGCTAAGAAAAGGCTCTCACGGAGATGGAGGGAGGAAATCCAAGAGAGAGGAGGGCTGATGGTGTGGAGAAAGACAGTGAGGAGGGAGGGAGGAGGCTTGTTGGGGCTGGTGAAGAAAGCGTGGACAAGGAGGAAGCCCCGTGCGAGAGGAGGGTTGGCGATGCAGAGGAAGATAGAAAGGGAACATGTGGGACATTGAAGAGCAGGGAGTCTGATGGGGGCAATGGGCAGGGGAGAGCTTTTGAGACAGAATGGATGGGGGCAGTCTAGAGCAGGAGCGACAGGAGGTGATCCGGAGGGAGGCTCATTGTGGGGGAGGGGTAAGTTAAAGGAGTACAGTAAAGGGGTCGCGGAGAGCGGGGTTTGAAAGGCAAGGTTTGGCTATTTTCAGGCCCCTAAATATGACAGCAACAAATTCTGCCCAGACCTTCCCTTTACTATGACATTATCTTTATATGAAAGATGTCATATGTTATGGTTTGTGTCTAGATGTCCCCCTAAAGCCTCATGTGGTCATAGGACTTTTCCAGAGGTGACTGCATCTGGAGTGTACAATGCTAGGATTAAGGGTGCTGGGATGAAGGGTGGGTGATTGCTGGACCAGTCCACTGACTGGATTGGCACTGCCTTAATCCAGGCAGACTGGACACAATACAAGGGACAGAAAGTCTCATCATTCCCTTGTTGCTTTTTTTTTGTACCAGGAATTAAACTCAGGACCTGTGCTTGCCAGGCAAGCACTTGTGCCACTGAGCTATATCTCTGGCCCTCCCTGGTTGCTTTTGCTGTCTTGTGGGTGACATGAACTGTTCTCCACCAGGGCACCCTGCCAATTATGGACTGAAACCTCTATAAACAGTGAGCTAAGTAAACCTCCCCTCCTTTAGCTTTGGGTGTTGGGTATTTTGTCTCAGCAGTGAGAAAAATGACTAAGACAACATGAAAGATGACTTAATACATATTTTAATATTTAGGAAGGGCTACAGCACCTTATAGTCCCAAACCATGACCTGTCCAAACTGCCACTACCACAGTCAGCTGATGAAGCATACAATAATTATATGCAAAGAACCTGTGGTGGATTGACAACTGGTGGTCAACTTGTAACACCCAGCTGAACTGAACCAGTGTGGTGCTGCGTGTGGGAGGCCCACCTGAGGATTGTTGCTAGCAGCATAAGAGGCAGAACTGGAGAAGAAGAGAGGCTGTTGGGTGCTGGTAGAAGCTATTGGGAGCCTGTTGGAAGCTGTGGAGAAGCTGTAAGGAGATGCTGATTTTCCTGGAGGAGTTTGTCATGCTGGCTTTTCTTATGAACTCAGCTATTCCAATCAGAGGAGGAGCTTGGGACCTTGCCGTCCCTGAGAATAGCTATGGTTCACTTTGGAGGGGCTCTCATCTTCACTTGGAGCATCACTTCCTCGTTTTGGAGGGGAAGATGATGCACTGCTCTGTCTCCGGTAGAAGCTGGTCATGTTGGCTCTCCTCTTGGGAACTCGGCTTTCCTCATCAGTGGAGGAGCTTGGGACCTCACTGTTGCTGAGGATGGCTGTGGTACCTTTTGGGGGAGCTCTGGTTCTTATTTTGAGCATTGCTTCCTGGATCCAGTTCAGATCCCTCAACCTGCTAGCATAGACCCTCCATCCTGCTGGCACAGACTTTCTAGCTTCCACCACTGACCTTTTGGCCTTCCCAGCACAGATCAGCGAAACAGGCCTACATGAGATATTGTTATGGACTCTAGGCCTCCAGCTGAACTTGTGGGAGGCATTGTTACGAACTCCAGGTCTGTCAGCTGGACTCATGCAGGACATTGCTGTGGGATCCAGGTCCTCAGCTGTATTCTTTGGTCTTTAGTGTGTGATCAGATTTCCTGTACTCTCTTGTATATGATTTTTTGGGTCACTATTATAAATAATCTTATAAAACATGTGTCCTGTATTTTTCTCCTTGCAGAAACCCCAAACCACAACAAAACCTAAAGCAAATAGTCTTTTGAAAACTGAAGTTTTAAAAACAAAAATAGAAATAACAGAATAACTACACACACATTTGTGGGAAACGCCTGCATTTCAAACATAGTGTGAGGCCAGAAAACTCTTCACCTTCCCTCATCACACATATTCTGGCATTTGTGGCTTTTTATAAGCATTTATAAAGAACAGTAAGCAAGTCCTAATACTTTCTCAAGCTATTTCTCATTTCCACTTTTTGAAAGTAGATTTCTCCCTAGCATTTAACTTCCTAACACTCAAAGACACTATAACTACACAACCTTTTGGAATATCTGAAAGGACCAAAAACAGTTTTTTAAAAATGTCACATTATTCTTTCCTACTTAAAATTGAGCACAACAAAAATGAGAATCATAGACTGATTTCCCTTTATACAAAATATCTTCTGAAGTTAGGGAAAGAAGCTGGCAAATGCGTTTTGGATCACAGAAATGGATAATGTAGAAAAGTTCATGGTTGCACCATAAAGTGGTGCTTTAATTTTTGTCTCCTAAGAATGGAGTTTGAAACATCTGCTCTTTGGAATGTGAGTGTGGTAGCAATAGAGGGAAACTCTACCCAGAGAAATCCTCTCCCTACTGCCAATTCCCAAGACCATGTCTGCCCAGAGCCACCTCTCTGAGCCTTTGTTCCTTTTTAGGATCCCCTAGCTAGTCTTCCCGGTGCTGAGAAGCTCCCTGTTTTAGGCCTTACTTTTGACTCTTCCTCAACCTGCTAGCTCATACATTAGTACTTATTCTTTCTTCAATTTGCAGGCTTAGCTTTTGCCGGGTCCTGAAATCCCTCTCACGTTTGAGATAATCCCACTGCAGGCTTTTGTCCAGCCCTCATGGTTGGAAGTCATTGACCTTGGCCAGTAGGGTCAGCACAAGTTCAAGCCTTCAGAGACAGTGCTGGCCCTGTAATTGAGTGAATGGGTAAGCAGGGAGACAGCAAACCCTGGCCCCAGTCTCTCTCAAGACAACAATTCTCCAGGAAGACACTTTCTGTATGATTTTCTTATGTTTCTGTTTCCATGAGAAAGGACATCTTATCTTTAAACTGAAATAGTCTCATCAGCAATTGCCCTGTGTGTTCTGTACTTACTTGCTTTGCAGACCCTGCTCCAGGCTCTTAGAGAGAAGTCTGAACCAGGATAGCTTATAACCAACGATTGCTGGGCCCAAGTCCATCCATTCCAAGGAGTAGGGTGATACATGGACAATATTGGATATTGGACCAGTGGGCAAGTGTGAGCCCGGAGGAGAGAGCTAAGAACCCTGGGAAGGGAGAAGCAAATGGTATGAGGTGAAATAGCTTGGAAAGATATCTACAAAGGTGGGGACACAGAGGAAGTACATTTATTGAATGCTGATCTCATGATATAAGGGAGGCTGGCCATTTTAGAGCCACAATAGAGTAAGTCTGACCTTAATCTTGCTGATCACTTTTTTCTTTAGACGGGTATCTAAATCTGGGATTGCCATCTGAACCATTTGGCCCAACATAGATGGTGTACTTAGTATATTTCTGAGTATGAGGTCCGAAGCGTTAGGGAGCTCAGTCTTATGATGCTAGACCCTGTCTCACAGTAGTGCACCCTGCCCTCAGGGGTCTTCAGTAAGTGCATATGGTATTTTTCAAAGTGGTATTAGCTGGTGATAATGAGGGCCAAACCCTAACCCTAACCCTCAGTGTCTTGATTACTTTTCTTTCATGGCTGAGACAAAATACCTGACATCCAGAGTTAAGGAAGGAAAGGTTTATTTAGTTCACAGTTTGTGGAGGTTTCAGTCCATACTCTGTTGGCTCCAAGGCAGAGTGGCCCATGGCAGAGGGCAACAGTTCAGGGTGGTAGAAAACAGCAAAAACAGCGAGAACAAAAAATGAGGAGTGGCAGACAGCAAGCCTCTTTTCCTCCCTTATATTGTATGCAGGCTTCTTGCCCCAGGGCGGGTGTAGCACTCACACCCATAATCCCACCACTGGATCATGGATAAATCAAAACTCTAGAAGCTCGCCCCAAAAACCATAATACTAAGCATCACCCTCATCCCAATATATTCGTAATGATCACTTGTCAGCTTCAAGTTTTTCACTGCACCTTGAGAATAGATGCAACAGCACTGACACAGTGATATACAGATTATTATATTGTAAATCGTATAATTAAAATTTCTCTTTATATTATAGCTACAGCATTATATTGACTTGACTTTTTGAAATTATGTGTGTAGTTATGTCATAGAAATTCATTTCAGGTTAAAAAGACCCTCCTCTTTGCCTGGCTTTCCAAAGTCTGGTGTGTCTTTTAGCTGTTACAATCCAAGATCTGACTGTTTACCATTTTGGTGATCAATATTATAACTGGGAACCCTTGGAGAGTCAGTGTCTTCAATTTGACTTAGTATATACCTCTCCTTTCTCCTCTTCCTCTTTGCCTTCCTCTCCCACTCCCTCCTCCCCTCACCCTCCTTTCCTTTATCTCCTTCTTCTCTTCCTTCTTCATTCCCCCTCCTCTTTTCCCTCCCCCTCTCCACATCCTCCTCACCCTCTTTCTCTTCTTTGTCTTTCTCTTCTTGTTGGTCTAGGGAGTTGAACCCGGGGTCTTCACACTGAGCTACTTCCTCAGACCTCTTTGAACATTTTTTTATTTTGAGAATGATACTTGCTAAGTCTCTAAATTGTCTAGGCCGGACTTGAAATTTCAGTTCTCCTGCCTCCGTCTCCCAGAGTACTGGGATTATTAGGCATGTGCCACTGGACACAGCAATATTAAAAAATACATTTGTAGATTCTCTTCAAAAGTGTGCTTTCCTCTGAGTGTTGTAACTGTGAATTCTTTTTAGCTTCACACTGACCTTTGACTCTTTGCCAACCTGGAGCAAGAAGCAATCTCTCCCGGCCTGCAAGTGTTTGCCTATGGAAACAGGAGCATGGACCACCGCGGTCCTCCCTGTGTGTCTGGGGCCAAGGATTCCCTTAAGCTCAAGCAGGGAAGGTTGAGTTGATCCATGCTGCTCCCTACTAAATTTCTGTATCTGAAGATGTTTTCACAGAGTTGTGGGAAGCAGGAGAAATGTCAGGTCCTCTCACATAGCAGAGGATAATGGAGTCCTTGATCCTTTGAAGAAGTCTGTACATTCTCTCTTGCCAAAATCACTTCATGAAAGGCAACCTCTGCCCCCAGAATGTGCTACTCCCTCAAGCCCTCCTCACACTGCCTTTTGACTTTGACCTGGCGTCCTGTGGCAGAGTGCCATCACTTGTCTTTTTCTGCCCTACTCTGCTACATCGTAGGGAGTTGTGATCTCCCAGTGGAGACAGAAGCATTGCTTCCAGAGGGGCAGGCAGAAGCACTGCCATGTGAAGAACCCATCTCAAGGGTGATCCTGTGTGTCTGTGACTGCGGCACTTATACTCACTGGGTGGTGAGACCCATTTCCAGCTTCTTTCCAGCTGGATGTGCTTTCCTGCTTCAGAGCTTGAGTTCACTTCTACAGACCCCAATTTGCTTACTATGGTGAAAACAATCCTCCCAGGAGGGATCCGGGGAAGATGGCGACCAGGTGAGCAGCAAGGGAGCGAACCTCCTTAATAAACACCACCAGCTCGAGACAGACTTGGCGAGCGTGAATGCCGGGACCTGGGCTGGGAAGTTTAAACTGGGCGTATTTCTCTGAGATGTCGGGGGAGATGTGGTAGGGCGGACCAGGCTGCCGGGGCGAGACGTGGGAAAGCCCCAGACGCTGGGAGCCAGGGACGATCCGCGCGGGGAAGAAGCTTGGCTCGGTCCAAGCGCCGTGGGAGCGCGGCCGCCTCGGTCCCTCCCGCCTCCCGAGCCGGTGCAGCCCCCCGGCGACTCCCGACAGAGATCGGCTTGCTAG
>PVLD010025363.1:0-23835 GCA_004027595.1 Dinomys branickii | reverse complement strand
AGCCAGGAAGTAGAGAGAGGAGAAAGGAGCCAGGAAGGGACGTACACCCTCAAAGGGCATTCTCCCAGTGACACACCTTTTCCAGCCATGTCCGCAGGTGACTGCAGCATGATCCAATCACTCTCCAAAAGCCCCACCACTGTACACACGAGGTCTTGGGGGGACATTCTAGACCCATTACACCCATCTTCCTCCCACCATGAAAAGGAAGATTCTGTCAAATTCCAAGCTTTAATTTCGTCTCCATAGGAAAAGAACTTGTCGATCTCTACTCCTAGAGTGTGCTTTGGCCCAGAAGTAGAAGAGTATGTGACAGAGAGAGTACTAGTGACCCTCACCCCAAGAATCTGCCTTTGAAGTTGATGCTGTGCTTGTCCTGGCAAATGTGAGCCTTGTGCACACTACCTCCAAGCCAGACACCCACAGAGTATGTGCAGTGAAGTGAACAGAGATGTCAAAGCATTTGGCCTTCATAGGGCTCCGCCTTCTCATTCCTGCTATTCTCTACTTGATAACTTTTGCTGGACCAGTGGACACGCAGCTCCTCACAGCACCATGCTAGTCCACACCCAGAGGCAATTAAACTCAAAGATGACCAGATGTGGGGCACCCAAGAGGCTGCCTTAAATTGAGGACTTTCATGTTCTCATTTTAAGGCTTTTCCTGGACTGCCCTTCTTAAAGGCTGGGTTTGGATGCAGAAGCATGTATCTATACCCACATCTGTCCCCATTCTCTTATTGTACTTCACAGTCAGAGTTGATAATGGGAAAACTAATGCTCAGAGTTGACATTGCCTTTTCTAGATATTGCTTGTGCCTAAACCCAGGTCTGTCACCTTCAAGTCCTGTGCTTTTTGGTAGGTGGCTCCTGAGGAATATGCTCTGATTTGGGCATGGCTAATGGTATAGCCACAAAACACGAGTGCACCCGCAGCCTCATTTGGGCATACTCTATGTTCATCATGTGCCAGGTATGAAACGAGGCAGCGGCATGTGCTCGCCCCCACGCTCAAGGGCTCTCTTAGACATACATCACAGACCCAGCCCACTCAGCCTTGCTTGCTTTGTGTTCCTGCCCTCACTTTCCTGTTCCAGTCTCAGCTTGCCTTTCAATTACCACTTTTGCTTTTATTTTTATAAAGTGTTTTTAGTTGTGAAATATGCAAAGAGGTAAATAGCCAAACTTTTACAGGTTAACAAATTGTTACAAAGTAAACACTCATGCAACCACCATTCAAATAAAAAAAATTAACATTGCTAGCACACCAGACACCACCCACATGTCCCTTCCCAATCCCTATCGGCCACGACAGGAAATCACTAGCCTGACTTTTCCAGGATTAATTTCCTTCCTTATCTTCATAGTTTTACCACTTAAGTATGGATCAGTAAACATTATGCATTAGCTTCCCCTGTTTTTGAACTTAATATAAATGAAATCATGTAATAAGTATGTATTCTTTTGAGCGTAGCTTCTTTTCATTGTTTGATTCATACTGTTGTTATAGAATATTTCCATTACCTCAAAAAGCTCCTTCCTGCACTTTTGCAGTCCACCTCCTCCAACCCTGGGCCCTGGCAAACAAGAATCTTTCAGTCATTACAGATAAGTGTTTCCTTTACATAATGTCACATAAATGGGACAATACAGGATACACACTTTTGCCTCTGGTTTCTTTTACTCATCACAATTTTTGAGTCTGTTTATGTTATATGTATCCGTAGCTTATTATTTTCCAATAATGTATAATATTCCATATTATGGATATACTGCAACATATTTGACCCATTCACACGCTGATGAGCACTTGGATTATTTCAAGTTTTTGACGATTACACATAAAGCTGCAGTGAAAATTTGTATATAAATCTCACTAAGAATATGACTTTTTCCTTTCTTTTGGGTACTGTTTAATGATGGAATTATCTGGGCTGTATGTGTTGCACTGTATAAAAAATTATCTAAGGGTCTTTCAAAGTGATCGTACCATTTTATATTTTCATAATGCAAAATTTAAGAAATGCATTTGCTATAAACCCTTGCCAACACTCATTATACTTGATTTAAAATTTTTTACCATTCTGAGTGTGAAATGGAATCTCTCTGTTTTAACAAGTGTTAGGAAGTCTGCTTGCATGTGCACATTGGGCATTCATATATTTTCTTTGGGATTAAATATCCAATTTAATAATTTGCCCATTTTAAAATTTCGTTGTCTTATCATCACATTGTAAATATAATTTATGTATTCTAGATTTACATCCTTTATCAGAGTGAGGGTTCACAAACTTATGCCATTTCATATTCTTAATGAGTAAAATTTGACAAAATTCATTATCATTTTCATATGATTCATACTTCGTATGTATTATTAAGAAACTATTTGCCTGTCCAAAATTTGGAAATATTTGTTCTATTTTTCTTATGAAATCTTATAGTTTTGGCTTTTATGTTTAGATCTATATTCCATTTCAAGTAAATATTTGTATATGGTGCATAACAAAGTGTTGGGGTTCATCTGCCTCCCATGAATATTTAGTTGAAATTGTAACTTTTTTAAAAGTGTGCTATGATCCATCGAATTACCTGGGTGCTCTTGTTGAAAATCAATTGGCTACACTTATGTAAGTCTATTTCTGGACTTTCTACTTTTCTCCATTGAGCTATTTGTGTATCTTTACACCAGTACTACACTTCCTTAATTACTCAGTTTTTATAATGAGTTTTTAAGTCAGTCAAAGTAAATCCTAGAATTTTGCTATTTTTTTGTAAAAATCTTTTATTTGTAAATTGCCATTTTATATAGCTCTGTGGATTTTTTACTAGTGAATGTTGAATAATACAGAATAATGATGTTCATTTTGGAGAACGGACACTTCCATATAATGTGTCAGGATCATTTTCAATCGCTTTACTTCCATCTCTCTTTTACCCCCTCCCCTGATTCCCTGTCCCTATTTCTAAAAGTCTATTTTCTGGCTTCCAAGAATCTCTATTTTATTCATCCATTTATTTATTTTTTTCATAGGAGAGAAAACATACTATTTAACCATCTGAGTCTGGTTTATTTCACTTAATATGATCTCCAGTTCTATCCATTTCCCTGCAAATGACACAATTCAATTCATCTTTATAGCTTAATAATATTCCATTGTGTATGTTACAGCATTTTCTCTAGCCATGCAACTGTTAATGAGCATCTAGGTCAGTGGTGGTGAACCTATGGTGTGTGTGTTATCTGGGATTCTTTTAAGACAAAAAATATGTTAACATTTGACTTATTTTTTCTAAACTATAACCTTATTTCTATATTTAGATTTGATTGTAATGTCGACGCTGCAATAAATAAATAAATGGATTCTGAGTTGTAGTTTGTGCACTCAGCTCTAGCAGATTCTTATCACTGCCTGTTTCTACGGTTAGCTGTTGTGAATTGTACCACTACAAACATGAGTATTCATGCATCACTATAACACACTGTTTTTAATTCTTTTGGGAATATACCCAAAATTGGCATAGCTGGGTCAAGTGATATTTCTATTTTTAGTTTATCATGCATTTTCCATATTGATTTTCATAGCAACCGTACTAGCCTACAACCCCTCAAACAATGTAGAAGGGTTCCTTTATTTCCATATACGCACCAGCACTCACTGTTGTTTGTATTCTTCATAGCCATACTGGATGGAGTGAGATGGGATCTCAGTGCAACTTTGAAGTACATTTCACTAATGGCTAATGATGTTGAACATTTTTTCATATACTTATTGGTCTTTTGTATTTCCTTACTTGAGGAATTTCTATTGAAATAATTTGTCCATTTTGATTTGCTTGTTTTTAGGAGATCAATATTTTGAGCTCTTTATATATTCTAGATGTTAATCCTGTATAAAAAGAGTAGTATATTGGCCAGTTTCCTGTTGCTGGGACACAATACTTGACACACACAAAGTAGAGGAAGAGAGGTTTAATCTGGCTCAAGATGTCAAGGGATTTAGTTCATGGTCAATAGGCTGCAGTGCAGAAACATTATAGCACAAAGGCATGACAGAACAAAGTTGCTTACTTCATAGTCACCAGGAAGCAGAGCAAAGGAACATGACAGAGAGCAAGGGGCTAGGGATGCGACGTCATAGGTTCCCAGTGTCATAGCTCCATGACCCACCCAGACAGTGTAATACCAATTCCTGAGTGGCTCACAAACCAATAAAGTTGACACAATCAAGCTTAACCATTCAAGCAGGAAGCAAAGATTCTTTCCCATTCTGTAGGTTGGTTGTTCACTCTGTTAATTATTTAGTTTGCTGCACTGTGTTTACTTTAACATAATCCTATTCGTTGATTCTTCTTATCCTTGCCTGTGCTATTGGAGTCCTATTCAGGAAGTCTTTACCTGTGCCTATGGCTTCAAGTGTTTCCCCTATATTATCTTTCAGCGGTTTCAAAGTTTCTGGTTTTGTATATAAGTATTTCATCTATTTTTATTCGATTTTACTAGAGAGCGAGAGGGATTTAGTTTCAGTGTTCTGTATGTGGATGACCAGTTTTCACAGCACCACTTTTCAAAGATGATGTCTTTTCTCCAGCATGGTTTTGTCAAAACCCAGATAGCTGTAGGTGCATGTATTTGTTTCTGTATCTTCTGTCTTCTGTTCTACTCATATACATACCAGTTTTTGTCCCAACACCATGTTGCTTTTGTTACTATGGCTTTTTAGTAGCTAATTTAAAATCAAGCATTGAGCTGGGTTTGGTGGTGCATGGCTGTAATCACAGCACTTGGGAGGCTGAGGCAGGAGGATCGTTGTGAGTTTGAGACCAGCCCAGGCTGTTGAGCTCAAGGCCAGCCTGAACTGCATAGCAAGACCTTGTCTCAAAAAGACAAAAACAAACAAACAAACAAAAACTCCAGCATTGAGGTACCTTCAGCCTTCTTCTTTTGGTTCATGATTACTTTGACTATGTGAGTCGTTTCTGATTCCATATAAATTTAAGGATTGTTCTGAAAGTTCTGTGAAGAATGTTGTTGGCATTTTAATAGACATTGCATTTAGGTAGATTGCTTTTGCTAATATGGCCGTTTAAACAATATTAGTTCTGCTGATCCATGAACAAGGGAGATACTTCTATTTTCTAACGTCTTCTTCTTCAATTTCTTTCTTCAACATTCTGTAATTTTCACCTGTAGATATTTTTTATGTCTTTTCTTAGGTTGACTCCTAGGTATTTACTATAAAATTTATTTCCTAATTTTTTTTCTCAGTTGGTTCATTGTTGATGTACAGGAATACTATAAATTTTTGTATGTTGATTTTGTTTCCTGTCAGTTTGCTTAATTTGTTGATCAGATATAAAGGTTTTCTAATGGAGTTTTTTAGAGCCTTCTATGTAAAGGATCATACCACTTGCTAATAGGGATAATTTCACTTTTTCCTTTCCTATTCATATCTCTTTCATTCCTTTCTCTTGTGTGATTACTCTGGTTGAAGTTTCAAGTACTATATTGAACAGAACTGGATACTCAAGAGTGGATACTTTTGTCTCCTTGGTTTTAGAGGAAATGCTTTCAGTTCTTCACCATTCATTATAATGTTGGCTGTGGGTTTTTTATGTATGCTTTGGCTGCCTTAACATATTGGAATTAATTGATTTTTGATGATTAAACTAGACTTATATTCCTGGAAATATCAGATAGTCATGATGTATTATCCTTTTTATACATTGCTAGCTTCACTTTGTGCACTTACTGTTCAGGATTTGTCCATGTATGTTTGTGAGGGATACTAGCCTAAACTTTCTTTCTTTTAGGATGACTTTTTCTGTTTTTGGCTTGATTAATATTATATAAAACCTATATAATCTTACTAATTATTTTCTATTTGTCCTATCATTTAATGGAAAAATGTTGAAAATGTTAAAATTTCCAACAATGATTATAAATTTCTCTGTTACTTTTTTGCTTCATGTACTTTGAAAATGAGTAATTAGATACATAATCATTTATAATTGTTATGTATACCTCTTTTATCATTATGGATTATTCTTATTTTGCTTTTACCATACTCTTTTCTTGAAGTCCATTGTTTTGATGTAAACAGCCATGCCAAGTTTCCTATGAATATTGTTTGCATGACATTTCTTTTTCATTCCTTTTTTCAATTTGTGAGTTTATATTTAAAGTGTGTATTATAGACAGCATATTTTTGAGCCCTCCTTTTTCATTAAATCAGACAATTTTTTATCTCTTAATTGAAATATTTAGTTCATTTATGCATAGTATAAGCATTGATATCATTATATTCAATTCTACTATCTTAATAGTTTTCCATCTTTTTTATATGTTGCTTGTTCCTTTCTCCTGCATTTGCTCTTTAACTGCTTCTTTTAGGCATTCCATTTCTTAGTTAGGCCCATTTTAAAATTACTTTTGTGTTATTTAGGGCTAACAATGTACATCTTTAGCTTACTGAAGACTATTTGGATTAGTATTCTACTACCTCTAACGTGATATTTCATACTTCCTACTTTATAATTCCTGATTCTCACTTTATGTGTGACACTTCTCACTTTGCTATTATATATATGTTTAATAATTATTAATATATTATTTAATCATTCATTATATTATTAATTTCACTTATTTTTTTTCAGTGATTGTTTTCTTCAGCTCTAGAAATTCATTTGGTTCTTTTGGATAGTTTTAATTTCTCTGCTTAGGTTCCCATCTGTTCACTCATCAATATCCTATTGCCATTCATTTACAGAGCATACTACTCACACATGCTCAAAGTCTTTGTCTGCTAAAATCAAGATCTGGGCTATTCCAAGGTTAATTTAAATTGACTTCTGATATCATAATTTCATAGTATCTTGCATTTTAGTAATTTTTAATTGACTACTTGATTTCACAGATGCTGTCTTGCCTTGTCTGTTTATCACTCAGACTCTGCCTGAGACTTGCAGGAGATCCCACAGGAACTAGTATGTTGAATCGTGTTCCCCTCAAAATGCATGTGCTGAATTCATAACCTCTAGAACTTCATAATGTTTCCTTATTTGGAGATAGAATCTTTACAGAAGTAATCAAATTAAAGTGGATTGTTAGAATGGGCTGTCATCCAATACAATTGGTTTCCTTATAAGGAGAGGAATTTTGGACACAAAGATACACATCAAAGGAAGGAAACGTTAAGAAATATAAAGAATAAAGATAAAATAACCATCTACAAGCCAAGGAGAATAGGCCTGAAACAGATCTTTTCCTTAGGGCTCTAAGAAGGAACCCAACCAACCAACACCTTACTCTTGGACATTTCACCTCCAGCACTGTGAAAGGCTAAATTTTTTGTTGGAGCAGTCGCCCAGTTTATGGGAGTTTGTTATGGTATCCTAAGAAAACTCGGACATGAACTGTTGGTGCTTCCCCTGACATAAGATAGAAGAAATAAACATAAGTGGAAAGGAGATAAGAAAAATTATAATTTTTAAAATGTACTTTTAAGAAAAACTGCATCCTCAGGACCCAATGTTACTCAAGATTCCCTTCCAAGAAACTAAAAACGAAAAAAAATCCTAAGTGTCTTTAAAGTACAATAAGCCTGTAAATTGTGCCCAAACTTTTTACCTATAAACTGAGCCTGAATGGCTACTTTTCTTCCAATAGATTTCATTCTTAAAGAATTACCACTATGAAATGGGCAATGTATCTCAATTATTTCTAAACCTCAAACACATGCAATTGGTTTGTATTTTAACCGAGCCTACCTGACAGACCAGCGTAGAGAAATCACATCCAAGGTCACCCATCTTGAGGATACCCCAAGAGCACACGAAAAGCCCAATCACCTACCATACTGTGTTTCTCTTGAGTGCCCCACTTTTATTTTCTCTGCCAGTGCACTTTAAAAAATCTCCCTAAAAACCTTTTCTAATGCTTCTTATTGATGTGTCCTGTAATTCTCTCCTATGACATGAGTTAGCAGCCCTACAACTTACCCTATGCGTAGGGTGAATTGAGGACCCCATCTTGTCTTGGGGGACTCCTCAGACCCAGTCTGGTGACACTCCTGCTCTCCAGGGCCCTTTCCCAAAGATCACAACCATCTCAATCCTTCCCCCCTACAGTAGGACCATCATGTTTTGCTTGGTTTTTATTTCACTTCCCTGCAGTTGAGGATTTTTGCCAGACAGAGAACTGGAGTAATTGCAGAGCAAACCCTTTGCTATCGGGGCCTGCAGTATTCTGTTGTCTTTTGTCTAAGTGTCATGTGTAATTATGATGCCTGAAAGCAGTTGCTTTGCGTGTGCATCCAGTTCTGTGGCTGTTTACTATGTGAGGGCTATGATAGTTATTCTATCATAAATTTCCCCACATTTTTCATCCGAATCCCACAATCTCTTTCACTTCTGCACCATTTCAAAATCAACCCCTAATGTATAATTTTTGGCTATTTTCTCTTTGGGTTTTGCTTCAGCAGTTTTACTGTAATGTGGCTCTCTGAATTCATCCTTGTTGAGGTTTGAAAGCCCCTTGAATCTGTGGTTCCTCATCTTTTATCTGTTTGGAAAGTCTTTAGCCCCTAGCTACTCAGGTATTGAATTACTTCCTCTGCTCCCATGTCGTCCTTTTCTTTTTGCTTTGCACAAGACAATTATACACAGCTAACACACTCTATCTCTGTACTCCTCGCTTCCTCCTCTGTGCTTCCTACTTGTTTCCCAGTGTGTGCTCTGTGTCTGTCTGAATTACTGCTTTCCCAGTTCACTGTTCCTTCCTCTGTATGTTATCTGCTGTTATATCTATCTTGTGAATTCATTATTTTTGATATTGTATTTTTTGTCATAAAGTTTCCAGGTGGTTCTATTTTTCTGTCCTTTCTTGGACTAAAGAAATCCCAATTATTATACTAACTTTTCTGTTTCTATATTTTCATATCTTGCCTGCATAGTCATTATTATCTTTTTAGATCTTTGATAGTTTAGACATGTTATTTTTAATATTTGATTGGAACTTTTATCTCTGCGGTGGCAAGGATAATCCTCTACTATCATAAGTAGAAGCCTAACTTTTTCAATCTGATTTATCTATCATGATCAGGTATTAGAAAGGGACTCATCCTGGCCTTAAATTTAGCCTTCATCATGTATCTTTTTCATCGTTCATTTATCACTGCAATAGGAAATATTTGAGAAATGAACATGGTTCATTTTTCTTCTGTCTCCTCAGCACTTAGCAAAGTGCCTGGATCACAACAAATATACGGGAAATACTAATAGAATGAATGGAATACTTACTTATGCTATACTTCTTAGATGAGAGGACATTTGTGTTAGACCTCAAGAGATAGCTAGGCTGTGGAGAGAAGAGAAAGATATATTCTCTCAACAAGAATATATGAATCTTCTCAGAGTTTTTAGTTTCACGCAACAGAAACCAGATCTGGGTGATCTAGGCAGGAAGGGATAGAGAGAGGATACTGGGGTGATTAGAGGCTCAAGCTCAGTGGCCGTATGTCTAGAGCCACAGATAAAATCATGGTGCTGAATTAATCTAATGAGAATATCTTTGTTGAACTACTGAGCAGTAGACCCTCTTTTGTCCACCAACCTCACCACTGGCCCACTGGCACCACTGATACAGCCGCCCCAGGAAATAAGATGATGCCGCAGATTCTTCGCTAGTCTTGCTTCTGTTTATCATTAGCACTGCTCTAAAAGTTAAATGCCCAAGCCTCAGTTATGGACTTTGCCGTAGCTTCAAAGGGAAGCTAGTAAGGTCACAGAGTGGTGTTTACAGCTTCCTCAAACCTGGAAGGGGGTGAAGATTCTGGGAAGCCAAAAGGGCTGCCTATCCACCACATGCCCAAAGCAGCTGCCTCTGGCCCCTCTGTGCCTCTGTGATCATCAGACAGGAGCTGAGCATAGGCCTGCAGGGGAGCAAACACTCACATGCATGGCCCCCAGGCCATGAACCTCCCTTTGTAGTGTGGGGGTCACAGGAAGAGGTTGTTCTCTTTAGGTTCTCTCTCTTTGTGTCTCTCGCTACTGTGACCCTAACTGCATCTAAGGGTCTGTGGACCTCTTGGAACCAGAAGACCAAGTTGTCCTAGCCATCATACAGATCTCCTTGCCTAGAACATGAATCCCAGCCCACACTCTTGCTCTTGTGCCTTCGAGCATATGCAATGGCTTCCTAGGGCTTGTCTCTAGGATTAACCGCTAAACCCAGGAGCTTCATTTATTTATAGAATGTCACGCCCCAGCCCTATAAGCAGAGCAGTTGTTTTTTGTGAAGCTTTGGAGGGCTGCAGAGCAGGCTACAGACTCAGAAGTCCTCTGCTCCTTCCATAGTAAATGATTACAGCCAACTCTGGGGCTTTGGTGTTTACTGTGATGTTTATGTCATTATTTGATTTCTTGGCATTCAAAATTCTCATTAATATACATTTGTGTCTCCCTGTGGAAATAAAGGTGTGTGTTCTCTGCGTATGTGCTCACATTTCTTTATTTAGCCTGGCACCTGCCTTCTCCCCCAGCATGTTAGCTTAGCATCTGTGCTTTTCCTTTGCAAAGCTCATGGCTTAGAATTCTTGGAGGAGAGGACTTTTTTCTCTCTAGGAAGGTTTTTCTCTTTCTCCTGAACTGTCCTTATGGGCTAACACATGTGTCACAGGCCACTGAGCTGTGTCATCATTTCCAGCAGGCAGGGTCCTACTCAGCCCCCAGTCACTGAGCAGTGGGAGTGTCCCAGGCCAGAGTGATTATTGTTTGCATGGACTCTTGTGTCAAGCTGAGAAAGCTTCCAAGGATGAGTCACTTGTAAGAGTTCTTGTCACCTCCACTGGGCAGCAGGATGGTTATAGCAGCTGGAGTCCAGGCCAGCCTAGATAAGAGGGAAGTTGTTCCTGGAGCATTTCTGGATGGTGGCTGCTCATCAGGTTCCAAGAGAGCTGGCCCTCGGGTTTCAGGAATTAGAAGAAATGCAACTATCTGTAAATAGCTGTAGGACCCGGGCCCTGAGCCAGGGGACTTCCTGGATGGGATACTGGCCTACTAGTTGGATGATGGGCATCTGAGGCCATTCATCACAAGCATCCACTGGGGACTGGAACAAACTGCCACTTTTTCAAATGTTTATCTCTGGAGGTGACCCAGAGGGGGACAGCATTGGATACTTACGGTATGCCAAGCTACGGAGTCAGCCAGACCTACAATTACATCATCACTTCACCATTTAAATTAAAATAGCTTCTGACTTTGGATAGTGGCCTCCTTTATATAATCTCTGTCTCCTCATCTGAAAAATGGAAGGGTTGAATAAGACAGTGTCTTCCAAGTACCCAGGGCAGTTCCTGGCTTGTAGCAGGTGCTCAATAATAAAAATCCACTGTTACAAAAATAATACTGAGCACAGAAGCTGGACTTCAGTCTTCAACTTTGACACCATGTGCCTCCAAGATGATGGGCAAATCACCCCCTTTCTTTGCTTCAATGGCAAAGCAGCATAGCTTTACGTGCCCCGCCTCCCTCCTTAGAATGCTTTGAGTTGCAAATGAAATAAATATGAAAGAGCTGCTTTTCTTATCAGTCCATGTTTGCAGTACATAATGATCACATTCATCGTGCGGGATTTGTACATGTATAGAACGCATCTTTGTTCTTTGTTGTGCCCTTCTTCGGTCCTCTCTCCAACCCTTCTCCTCCCCATTTGTGAAAGCACTATTTTTCCTCAACTCTGTTTCTTCCTTAGATCCCCTTTCCTTTCCTTCCCTCCCTTCTCCCCTCATCTTTGGTTATCCTTCCTATGTGAAAATGTTCTTGCTACTTTGTAATATCTATCCTCCATTTTGCACCATATTTATATTTTGGGTTTCACATACAAGAGAAGCAATGCAATATTTAAACTTGTGTGTTTGATTTATTTCACTTGAGTTCTTGAAGTGCATCCTTTCACTTAAAAATGCTTCCAGTTTATCCTTCTTTATGACAGAGTAGTACTCCATCATATATAAATATAGGTACCACATTTTCTTTATTCATTCATCTGTTGATGAGCATATGGGATGTTTCTAAGATTTAGCTATTATAAATTGTGCTGCTATAAGCATGAGTATACATACATCACTGTGGTATGGTATGATGGTATAATTCTTTTGGGAAGATACCTAGAAGGGGAATAGCTGGTTCAAATGGAATTTCTAGTCTTTGGTTTTTGAGGAATCTCCATACTGATTTCCATAGTGATTTACCAATTTACCAACAATGAAGAAGTGTTCCTTACCCACCACTCCATAGCCTCCTCAGCATTTGTTATTGGTTGATTGCTTGATGACAGCCATTCTTTGTGGAGTGAGGTGGAATCTCAGCATTGTTTTAATTTGCATTTCTTAATTGGCCCACCATGTTTAGCACTTTTTCTTGTTTTTACTAAATATTTGTATTTCTTCCTCTGAACTGTATCTGTATCTATTCATTTCAGATGCCCATTTTTATATGGAGTCTTTAAATTGGGGGAGGTCTAATTATTTTAGTTTTTTTATATTCTAATATTAGTCCTCTACCTGAGGAGTAGCTAGTAATTTTTTTTCACAAAAGTTGACTCTTCATTCTGTTGATTCCCTTTACTATGCATAAAGTTTTTAATTTGATGTAACACAATTTGTTCATTCTTTGTAATATTTCTTGTGTAACTGGAGTTTTCTTCATAAAGTCTTTGCCTATACCTATTTCTTCAAGAGTTTCCATATTCTATTTTCTAGCAGATTGTTTCTGTTTTAATATTTAGATCTTTTATCTATTTTGATTTTAGTTTAGTGCATACTGAAAGTTCAATCTTCAGTGTATAGAAAGCTAGTTTTCCCAGCACTATTTGTTAAAGAGGCTGTCTTTCCTCTAGTGGTAGGATTTTGCCCATTTGTCAAAGATAAGGTAGCTAAGTGTTCCTGGAGTTGTTTTTCCATCCTCTATTCTGTTCCATTGATCCTCAAGTCTATCTTTTTTCCAATACCATACTGTTTTTAACATGGTAGCTTTGTAGTATAATTTGAAGTCCAGGACTGTGATCCCCACTGCCTCATTCTGGTTGCCCAGAATTGCTTCTACTATTCTATGTTTCTTCTGGTTCCATATGAATATTATAATTGCTTTCTCCAAGACTGTAAGGAATGTTATTGTTATTTTGATTGGTATTGCATTATATCTGTATAACAATTTTGGAAGCATGGGTATTTTGACTATATTTGTTCTGTCTTTCCAGGAACAGAGGATTTCTTTCCATTTTCTGATATCCTCTTAGATATCCTTTTTCAGAGTAGTATAGTTTTCATTGTAGAGGTCTTTTACTTCTTTGGTTAATTTTCAAGTATCTCATTTTTCCTAATGCTGCTGTGGAATTTATTGTTTTCCTAATTTCTCTCTCAGTGAATTTGTCATTGGTGTATAGGGACACTACTGATTTTTGAGTGTTGACTTTGTATCCCGCTATGCTACCAAACTTGGTTGTTAATTTTAGGAGTCTTTTGGTGGAGTTCTGGGATCTTCTATGTAGAGTATCATGTCATCTGCAAATAATGATAATTAAATTTCTCCTTTTCTTATCCATATTACTTTTATTTCTTTCTCATGTCTAATTGCTCTGGTTAATGTTTCAAGAACTACGGTGGTACCTCGCTTCACAAACTTAATCTGTTTCACAATTCTGAGGAAGGTGACTGTTTTTCTGTTTGTGTGGGGAAGATGGCTGCAGTTATGGTTGTCACTCAGTGCAAAGCTGACAAATGCAAGAAAAATTTTACTGAACACTTCCATTGAAGAAGCGAATTGTTTGTAAACAGAAGTGTTCATGAACTTAGATATCACTGTATACTGAAAAAGCTTTGACTCCTGTCAGGTGCTGTCCCAGTGGGAGAGAAGATTGGCCCAGGATTAAGTTAGGAGGATAACTGGAGTCCACAAAAAGACAGACACAGTCATAATGAGTCAAGGTGGCAAACATGGTAATGACTTAAGTGGACAGAATGTCATCATGTTGGCTAGAAGGACAATAAGGGAGAAGTACTAAATCTACTGGACTTTATCTTTAACACTTATTTCCACTTATTTCTACTTTCTCCCAACAAGTGCATATTACCTCTGCACCTACACATGGGCACGGGAGTATTCACACACAGAGTGGGCAATAGACACTGCACTCTGTCCTTCACTTCCTTGTAATGTAGCCTTGGCCAAAACATCCTACTTTATATCATTGTGGTTTCTTCATCTGTAAATTCTAGATCATACCATTTACTACTCTGTATTGCTAGGTTCTTAAGCATTATTGAGAGTTGCAGAAGTATTTTTGAGTCTATAGATCACTATGCAAAGACAGGGAGTTATTTTTCTTCTGCACCTCTGCATCAATGTAAAATATAAACAGGAAGTTGATTTAAACTTAGCTCATGTTTTGCACACACACAACCTCTACTGTGCCCTGCTTTTTCTAGGAGTGTGTCTCTTCTATGTTGCAAGCCTGGAAAAGGGAGTTTATACACAGAAGGAGAGAGAGAGACAAGACAGACAGAGACAGAGAGACAGACAGACAGAGATGGAGAATGAGAATGTATATTAGTATTTTGGAGTGCTAGAATAAAGCACCACACTGGGTAGTTATTTAAATAACAAAAATGTTCCCTGTCACAGTTATGGAGTCTAGAAGTCCAAGGTCAGGGTGTCAGCAGGGTTAGTTCCCTCTGAGGACTGTGAGGAGAAAACACTTTTAAGATTTTCTCTTACCTTTTGGTAGTTTTCTGGCAGTCTTTGGTTTTCCTTGGCTTGTAGAAGCGTTCCTCCGATCACTGCCTGCATCTTCACATGCTATTCTATGATGTGTCTCTGTGTTCAGATTTCTCCTTCTTATAAGGACACTGGTCATATTGGATTAAGGGCCCACCTATTGCACTATGACATCATCACAACTAACCGTATCTGCAGTGAACCTATTTCTAGTTATATTTTGAGTTTCCAGGGGTTAGGACTTCAACACACAAATGGGATCACTTTCCTCCTCGTGGGACTCTGCAGCCCCGCTGGGCCTGTTCTACTCCATGCCGATCCCCAAAAGTGTTCCTGCTGGGGAGCTGGTAAGACCCAGCTGTTTCTAAAGTCTCCAGCACATAGGTGCCCCTTCCCTAGGTCTACATGACTGTGACATCTGTGAAGTGGTGCCTCTGGACACACACGGGCCTTCCTTTGCTCTACATGTGCCCCTGTCTCACCATCTCTAGTCATTTTTTGGTCCAGAATCTGTCCATTGGCAGTGCTGGTTAGAATATGTCCACATTGTCTTGTGCTGACTGCTAAACATCTCACAGTCAAGTATATTTTGATCTCAGTGATCTCACCTCCAGGTCTCAGTGAAATGATCTCTCTTTCCTCTGAATATATCTGACTTCTCTCTTGAAAGTTTAGTTCCACATACTGTTCCCATCTGTTATTATTATACCTCAGTCTTACAGAGGTATGTATGATAATGTTTTTCTTTAACTTGGGTTAACAGTAAGAGTTGTCACCTTGACCTTGGTTAAAAGACAGTTGGTGAATGAATAAGAGGGATCCTCATAGGATATGGTCAATCTGGTAGAAAGAGCCCTAAGTGGGGAGTTGAAAGACCAGGGACTGACTTTGGGCTATTCCGCGGACTAGTTATATACACTGAAGCAAAGCTCCCCTGGCTTCAGTTTCATGATATGTCAAATGAGCTAATTATGTGGCTTTGTCCATTTTAGGAAACGCTTGTGTGTCCTGATTTTTTTTAAGGCCCACACTTACACAGACTATGCTGTGTGCCAGGCACATTTCTAAACACATTATGTACTCTTTCATTGAATCCTCACAACAACCTCATTTTACAGAGGAGGAAATCGAGGCCCAGAGAGATTGAGACTTGCTCTAGCTTGTACAAGTAACAAACCCTAGGAGTCTGGCTCTTGGTTACCTGCTCTTCCCAACTGCATATCATGTCTCCCACAGTACCAGTGAAAGTTCAAATGATGGTGAAATGTTTTGCAGATTCAAGGGGTGCTGGGAACTTTACTACCACAGCCCAAAAGTAGTATATATATTGGCCTCAACGACACTTAGGTCTCCTGCCTCACTGAAAACCTGCTTTTCTCTCTATGAGAATATGCAAAAACAGATGCCAAAAGTGTTCTTTATCATACTGCTTAAATGATCATATTTGTTACCAGAGTAAGGGGATACTCATGTTAGATTTTGGCATACCATTTAGATTTTTAGCTGCACAATTTGGTCATGAGACAAAAATCACAAAATAGCTCAGCATCAACTAGAACATTCTAGTTGTGTGTGAAGTCCATCCACAGCAACCTATCTTGGCTCTCTCAGCCCATAAAAATGTGTGCTGCTAAGTTAGACAAAGAGCTTCTGCCATCTCACCGTTCGTGCCAAGCTTCCTGAGGATGCCAGTTCCTGCATACTTGTTCTGAGAGGCCGATGCTGGCCTATGGAGTCCCTGTAGCCGGGCAGAAGTGGGTAGGGAAAGATAATTTCCCGGGATTACCTAAAAGCTAAAGGGTTACCTTTAGCTTTCTAGTGTGTATGCTTAGAAGGAGAGCTCATTTCTAAAACATTGGTCTTTTAGGGCAGGGAAGAGAAAGAAGTTAAAGGCCTTTGGGTTCATGCTCAGAATCTTCTAGAGCCTCAGGCACTGCCAGGCTTCCTGGCCTCTAGTCCTTGCTGTCACATAGTTCAGGGCCTTTTCAGTGCCACCCAAAGGCTGCCAGCTTCCCTAAGTTACTTGCATACAGCAAATCAGGCTGCCGTCCAAAAAGTGGGAACCCAGTATCCCAGGGTTAGGCGCTAAGCAACAGCAGGAAGCTAAGATAAGGGATGGGTCAGGAAGGGGGCAGAGTTCAGGCCTGGGGCCCAATTCTTGAACTCGCTGCATGTTCTCCTGCCTGCCAGCTGGGGCTCCCGCTTCCACCTCTCCTTATCTCTGTACTTTTGAGGGATGGGGCCCTGCAGCTCTCTTTTCTCCCAATTTGGAATCTCTGGAGCACTGCCAGAGGAGCTGGGGCTACAGAGAGCACTGTATGCCCCAAGGGGAGCAACCCCACTCCTGCCCAGAAGCCAGAGGCTTCTGGTCCCCTTTGGCATCTGGTGCTAGCCAAGATTTTGCTTGGTCATGAATTTCAAATGAGAAATGCTGCAACAGAAGGGAGCTGCAGGGTAGTTTCCCTTGGTGCTTGGTAGGTACAGACAGCTGGTAGACAAGCAGCTCACTAGTGCCTCTTTTCTACCAGCAGCGGCTCAGCTATGCCAGTGCCTCCTCAGCCGAGCAGGCTGCCGCAAAAGCAGGCTCCACTTGGCTCCTCTTCCCTGGGAGTTTTGCACAGCCATGAATTCCCAGCGTTTCTTCCCAAGCAGCCTGGCAGATTGAGCCATTCAACTTCTTCCTGATTTTCCACTGTCCGGAGTGTTCCAGCACAACTCAAATCATGTTACTCACTTGTTCACATCGTTCCACGGCTCGCCACAGCCTGGATGCTGCAGTCCAAATTTATAGGCGACTTTCCAGGTGCTCTGCGATCCGCATCCAGCCAATGTCTGGCCTCCTCTCTAATAATGTACTCTACTCCCCTCTGCCTACTCGCTGCGGCAGCCTCAACGTCTAGCTCAGACTGCCCTTCTTTTCCCACCCTCATGCTTTTTCTCTAAGTTTTGTTAGGAAAAAAATGTTAAAAACTTACTAGTCTATGTTTACAGTACATAATGTTTGCATTCACCATAGGAAGTTGGTATGTGTACATCACATACCTTAATTTTTTTCTCACACCTTCCTCTCTCACCCTCCCCTACTCCTTCCAACTCTTGGGCTCCTTCCCACTTGCAAAAGCTTCATTTCTACTTCTTTCTTCAGTGCCCTTTGTTCATCACTTTTCCCTCCCTCTTGTTCTCATTTGAAAAAGACCACCCTCCTCAATGGAGTACTACTCTGCCATAAAGAAGGATAAATTTGAGGCATTCATAGGTAAATGGATGCATCTTGACACCATAATATTAGGTGAAATAAATAAGACACACAGCTTAAATATCACACAGTTTCTCCTACATGAGAAATACCTCTTCTATAAGAAACTTCACTTATGTGAAAAGCCTAGTATGGCCAAGTATGGGATAGGTGCTTTTTATATAACTTTTCCTTTAGCCAATTCCTAGTCTTAACCCTATCACATAAAGTCAGTACTATTATGACTTTGGCTTTACAGATTAAGAAATCGAAGCACAGAAATGTTAACTGTATACCCACAGCCACTCTATGGCAGGGCTGGATTTGTACTCAGATCTAACTGAGTCTGGATCTTCTCTTCCTTCCACTCCTTTGTACTTCCATCTCTAAGGGCTCACCTCCAATCTTCCTTCTAGAACAGTTCTCCTTCCCCACATCTCCTCCACCTCCGCACCGCACTGGGTTCATAACTTTTCCTGGCCTCTCTCACACGCACATTCCCTCAGCACCCAGTCCAAGTTTGGCATAGTCCTGGCCAAAGTATGGGTGTCTACCACTGGCCTGGACTCCTGGAAGCCATGGTGGAAAGAGGAAGACCCTGCCCTGTCTCCCTGCCAGAGTTAGGCTGTCTACCTCTCCAGAGGGGGAGCAGAAGTGTCTGCTTTGGTGTGTCACGCGCCAGCACCTCACAAATCCTACTCACAAATCCTCCAGGAGTTTCTGGCATTTCAGAACCCAGGGGCCTTACCCGTGACCCTATTGTCTGATGCCTCTATTCAGCCCATCCCAAAGGAATCAGAGTTGTCATATTTGTCCTTGGGATCCAGGACTAGGTTGGGGAGGGAACTAAAGCCCTTGCCCCTCTTTTCCTTTGTTTTTTTTTTTTTTTGGCGGTACTGGGGATTGAACTCAGGACCCTGCACTTGCTAGGCAGGCGCTTATTCCACTGAGCTATATCCGCAGCTCCAAAGTTACCATCTCTGTTTTTTTTTTTTTTTTTTTTTTTTTTTTTTTTGGCGGTATTGGGGATCGAACTCAGGACCCTGAGCCTGCTAAGCAGGCGCTTATTCCACTGAGCTATATCCCCAGCCCCTCCCTCTTTTCCTTCCTCCCCTCAACTTTATGCACACATTCCCCTCCTAGGTGATGAGTGAGACTTCCTAGCCATCGTGGGAGAGGCCACGTGGATTCGAGCAAAAGGTGACCAGGGACTGAATCTGAGAACAAAGTCATGCCCTTGGATTCTGGGGCGGACTCCAAGTGTCTGCTGCAGTCTGCCAGTCAGTCTTGAGTGCACCATGCTCAGCTGGGCTCCCAAGCTCCCAGAAAGAGATACTTAGCAAAGCTAGTCTGTGCCTTCTGTGCAGCCTATAAACATGGACCTCTATTTTGGATGTGACCAAATTCTTAGCAAGAAAAAGCAACCCAGCAGCATTCTCAGAAAGGAAACACCCATTGAGGAGGAGCTAGATGTGAGTAAATTCCAAGGGGATTTTTATTGACTTCACTATAGACTTGCGCACTCCTACTGTGCACTAAGGTAGCCACTGGCTATACATGGCTGTTTTGACTTACAATTAAATACAGTTAGAAATCCAGTTGACTTGGTTGCACTAGTCACATTCCACATGCTCCATAGCCACACTTGCCTGATGCCTGTGCTGTTTCACAGCACAGATCTGGAACATTCCCATCACCACAGAAATTTCCACTGGACAACACTGTCCTAGCTTGCTCAGACCGAGAGAGACAAACATGGCCAAATCCCTACTGTACATGTCTCTGCACATCCTTCCCATACTTCCTGGTTCTGCATACGTTACTCATGTCCCTCTGGAGCCATCTCTGTGTGCACCACAGCACCCTACCCCCCCCACGCAGGCATAATCCTTTCCAGTGGACCAGGTTTTGTGTCCACCATATTGTGATCTGGAGTTTACCTTCAGCTCTTGCTGAAGCAGGGAAGTGAAAAGCTTTACCAGAGGATCGCTGGCACAAACTAAGTGAGCTAATTAGAGTTGGGGGGGGTTGTTACTGGTTACTGAAAAGTTGGGAGGAATGTGCTGCTCATGGCTATGAAAACCAAATCAAACTATTGCTCAATACTCAAAAGGCTATAAAAGGACTCCCAAGTCACTCCCCAAAGAAAGGAGGACTGAAGCTAATTTCCTAAGCCAAAACTGTCTCTGAAGTGCTGTTGGCTGTCAACATACATTCTAATCACCTGCTGGAATTTAAGAATTTGAGAAGAAATAAAGATGAGACTTGCTACTAAGGAATGACAACTGCAAGCTGACCGCTTTGATAAATGATGGGCACGGGAAATCACTGGCGTCTATGGAGGCTTGTGCAGGAGAGAAGAGCTGGCTCCACAGAAAACCGGAGACTTTCACATGTGTTTCAGCCAAGCTGTTGGCTCTAGCTCTGCGGGGCAAATGGCTTCTGCTTAGTGAGGCAGAGGGACACAGGGCAGGTGTGGAACCTTCCACCACTCTCTCTTTACGCAGCCTGCCACGCTTTAAATGAAAGGAAGTGGGTGCTGCAGGAGGAGGTGGGGTAAGCATGTGAGAAGACATGGGAAATGCCAAATGGATTAATAGACCAAATGGGCTACTCAGAATCTACTTTCTCAGTAACCTTGAATTCAAGAAAAAGGAAATAAAGGAATTCTTTTGCAGTTTTGGCTGGGAATAGACTATGTCAGACCTGGCTTGAATGTAAAATAGCCTTTTCTATTTTCATCATTCCCTCCTACTCTACACTGGCATAAAAGCCCATGCCAACTCCATCATATACTGACTCACTTTCAGAAATGAAATTTGTCCTATTGGGGATAAAGGGGGCAAGGCGTTGCATTGTATTTCCCTACAACTGCATGTGAATCTACTATTATCTCAAAGTAAAAAAGTTTAATCATAAGCAAAGGGAGATAAGATAAGTAGCTTCCTGGCTAGGGCATCTCAGGCCATTCCCTTTCTTCTCTAGGCCTCAGTTTCCTGGTTTGTAAAATTGATCTTTTGGAGTAAACATTCTCTAAGGGCCCTCCCAGGTCTGGCATACTAGAATTTGGTCCAGTTGAGAGCCCAGAATGGCCCTGGGGCATCGATAGGGTGGTCTGACCAAGGGCTGCATCTCTGTTTGACAGGAAGCGCCAAGGAAGTAAGTGAAGAGAAGCAGCATGGCTGTCCACGATCACCCAGAACAGGCCCCATAGCTCTGAGTCCTTGCCCCTTACCCCTTTGTGAGCCCTATCCAACCCATGACCGTAGCTTTAGGCTACAGATGGGAAAGAGTCCTGCAGTGGGCAATTTCTCCACAAGACCGGAAGTGAGCAGGTAGGTCATGCTGGAAGGTGTGAGGTAGTGTTATCCAGTGGTAAGGCTGTTTCTTTGTTGCCAGAGGTTGCCACACTGGGCCCAGGCTTCACATCAGGACATGTGCCCTGCTCCTGCTGCACATGCTGCCTGCAGCACCAGAGCAGCAAGCTCACTGCAGCAAGCTCTTGCAATTCCGATGAAGGTTGTTTAGTCCTATCTTTATTTTGAGAGATGGCTGCCTGGGTCTGGGTTTGAGTCCCAGTCTGCGAGGCTCCTCACATAGCGAGGTTGCCCCAGTGCTCCTGCCTAGCCTGAGCGGGGCTCTCCCAGCAGCCAGGGCAGCGTTCTTTTTGGCCTTCTTCTGACTTTCCCCAAGCTCGCTGAGGTTCTGAGCTTTGCAGACTCCCCACACTGGGGGTAAGGTGGGCGTCAGGAGAGACCTGAAAACGAACCCTTGCTGCTCTACCACTCCTCTAGGGTTTAAGACAAGCTCTGTGGCAGGGACATGGTGGTGAAGGGATCCAAGCAGTCAGAGTCAGGGTTAGAGGGCAGGGAAGAAAGGCCTAGCTGAGATACTTTAGGAAGGCACAAGTTATAGAGCTTAGAAATAATTGGCTGTTGGAAGCAAGGTAGAGAGGAAGCATCAGAGATGACTCATAAATTTCTGACCCAGGCCACTGACTGGCAGGTGGTGTCATTTTGTCGGAGAGTGTTATGGTTGATACATTGTGTCAACTTTGGGAGTCTAGAGGTTTGGCTGAGTCATTCAGCAGGAAGCCAGGGTGCTTTGTACACGTCCTGAGCCTGTAGAAGAAGAGGACATGGACATTGTGTGAGAGCTACATGCCCCCTGGGTAGGGGTAGTCTGTTTACAATGTAAGGGGAAAAAAAAGTCTGCTTGCAGCCATTCCTCCCTTTTGCTCTGGTTGTTTTTGCTGTGCTCTGCTGCTATGAACGTTTGCCCTCTGCCATGTGCCATTCTGCCTCAGAACCAGCCAAGTAAGGACTGAAACCTCCACAAACTGTAAGCTAAATAAACCTTTCCTTCCTTCATTTTGGGTGTTAGGTATTTTGTCTCAGCAACAAGAGAAAAGTAACCAAGACAGAGAGGGTGCCCAAAAGGAGCAGGATAGGGATGTCAGGGTGGGGACAATGAATTTAATTTTGAAGAGGTAGAATGTTACAAGTCAGTAGGCACCCAGGTGGAGGTACCCATTAGGCAGTTAAGTATCCAGGATTGAGGCTCAGAGGGCAGGTTGTCTTAGCCATCCTCATTGCTGGGACAAAAATATCAGGTATCCACAACTTAAAGGAGGAAAAGTTTATTTTGGTTCATGTTTGTAGTCCATTGTCTGCTGGCTGCAAGGCAAGATGGCATGGTGAATTGGTGTGGCAGGTGAAAAACTGCTCACCTCATGGCAGTCAGGAAGCAGAGAGAGAAGCGAGGAGTCATAAAAGAAGATGCACCCTTCCAGGTCATGCCCCCAGTGACCCCACCCCTTCCAACTAGGCCCCACCTCCCAACAGTAAGTCAGCTATCGCACCCCATGATTTGTACTTCCCAAAGTCCTGCCTGTGATTGTGCAAGGCCTTTGAGGAGCATTCTCAACCCAAATTGTAACACGGAATAAAGCTAGAGTTGTCAATTCAAAGGTCATGAACTTCTAGATTTGTATTGTCCAATATGATGGCTACTAGCCATATGTTGCTATTTTAATGTTTTATCAACTTTACGAGTATGTTTGTGGTACATAATAATTACATTTATTTTGTGGAATTGATATGTAATATCATATCTTGAATATATATATATATATATATATATATATATTCCTTTAAGGTGTTGTACTTGCCTTCTCCCTTCCCCTGTTCTTCTCCAACTCCAAAAAGTAAATTTAAACTAATTTTAATTTTTTAAAGTGGAGTATAAAGCTTGTGTTGGAGAAATGAATAGTTTTGGTCTTTTGTTATACAAAAGTTGTACAACAATATGAGTATAATTAGTTCCCCTGAATTTTACACTTAAAATGGTTTAAATAACAAATTTTATGATAGCTATTATAATTAAGTTATAATTAAAATTATAATTAAATTTATTATATTATATTATATGTTATTATATTTGTTATATTATATTTATTATTTATTTTATTATAATTAAAATTAATTTATAATTATAAATTAAAGACAGGCAAGGGATGTAGCTCAGTGGCACAGCTCCTACCTGGCAAGCACAAAGCCCTGAGTTTGATTCCTGTTACCAAATAAAGAAAAAACGAAGCCCCCTTTAAAAAGTACAAACAAGTTTGAGTTAGTGAAAATTAACAATCCAATTTCTCAGCCACACTGAGTCTGTATTTAGTAGCTCAATATCCAGGTATAATTCCTGGCTGCTGTGGTGTGCGTGAAGACATGAAGCATGCTATGGCCTGGCTAAGCGTCCCCAAAGGTTCACTGTTAAAGGCTGGGCTCCTAGCCTGTAGAGCTATTGGAAGGTGGCAGAAATCTT
>PVLD010025362.1:0-14886 GCA_004027595.1 Dinomys branickii | reverse complement strand
AGCCATTGTTATGAAGCCGTGGTGTAGTCGGGCCTGGTGATGAGTCCTGTGGCCCCATCACAGGTACTTGGGAGACTGAAGCAGGAAAAGGCAGCTCAGGGTCTCGAAAAGATTTTATCACAGATCCTTTCTGGAGTCAGGATTCTTTTTAGGGCACAGAAATGCGGAGAACATTGCCTGAACTCCACTTGTCTCCAGAGGCTGCCCTTTGTGCTGAGCAAAGCTGTGTACACCAGCTTCTGTTGCTGCTTCCCACAGTCCTGGTTCAACACTCACGAATTCAAGTCGGAGATCTGCAACACCATAAGCATGTGGATTGCAGGTGAGAAGTGCTTCCTCCTCTCAGGGAAAGCAGTTCTGGAAAAACGCTTTGCCCTGGAGAATAGGTACATTCTTATTTGCACATAATCTCTCCGTCAAGGTAAATCAAACATTAAAGAGAAAATGTGTGTGCTCAAAGCCCCAAGGAAAGCCAGGCACGGTGGTGCACGCTCATTATCCCACCACTTGGGAGGCTGAGGGAGGATCGGGGTGGATTTGAGGTCAGCCTGGGCTACATAGTGAGTTCAAGGCCAGCCTGAACTACATAGTGAGATTTCATCTCAGACAAAACAAAACTGCCCCCAGGGGTATGAATTTTCCTGCTGCCTCAAACCAGCTCTGAGACCTCCCTTCCTCGTCTACTTCATGAGCCAGGCTACATCTCAAGGAAGCATGGAGTCCTTTCTTAACAAGATATTAAAGGTTCACCTCAGCCCTGTTAGTTAACCCTGTGCCCTGGCCTTACAGACTGCGAAGGATGTGCTGCTTAGATAATCTCACCTTCCTGCCTGGGAGCCAACTCCCAGGTAACTCATCACCTCCAGCACCCACGCCGCCAGCTTCTCAGCCCTAGTTCAGCCTCCTCCCGCTTCCCCAGCTTGGCCTCCACACCTCCTCCGGGCAGCCAACGCTGCTGATTGTAAAGTGCCTGTGAGGTGATTGTGAGGTGCTGTTGGTTGTGAGATTCTATGTGAGGAAAGCACTTTTATATGTCCTGCTATACTGGGCGACCCTGAGATCCCCCATACTAGAAGGACCTGCAGGTCTCAGTACAGAGGCACGGTCATGGCTGAGCTTTATCACAGTGGTGATAAACAGGGGGTACACAGCCAGGGCATAGGGGACAGGGCAGCTCAAAGGAGCCATATTCTCCCTCACACCCACAGGGGTTACTCAGCCTGTCTTGCACTGAATACCACAACTCAACTTGTGCGTGGTGTTTGTGCCCATAAAACCCACAAAGGGCACGGTGGCCAACGTCTCCATTAGTGGTCGTCATGGAGACACCTTTGTCTGTGCAGATTTTTATTCTGGGAGAGCAGGTGTAAGGTGAGGCCTGGGGAGCCCGCTGTGCAGCAGAGAAAGTCTGAGTCAGCATAAGGCACCATTTACCCCCGAGTTCCCAGATGCCAGCCAACCGCAGGCTTACAGGCCTCTCTAAGTGTGAAGCCCACTGTATTAATTTTTGTCAGCATAGTTGTTTAATCTTCCTAACGCGGAGGACAAGAGAATCCCCACTGCAAACAAGTAAGAGTAGGGCCTCGGCCTGCTCCACAGCTAGGGCTTGGACCACAGCGACACCTGCCTCCCCTTCTCTGGGCCTCTTCCTGATCCTTCTTCCAGTCCCCCATGTTCCTTCCAGGCTGAACCTCTTTCCCCAACTCATTGCCAGGGATGGACCTCCTGCCCCCTTTCTTGTCCAACACAGCTCGTAGTTTTACACATTGGCTCAAAATTCTCAAGGAACCCTTGCAAGTGTCCCCACTGAAGGGTAGGGAGAAGCCACTCCTGGCATGCAACTAAAAGTCCATAGTACGTCCAGCAGGCCCTCATCAGCACCTGTTACTGTGGCCCTGCCCTGGAGATCCCGGGCCCAGCAGGACAGGGGACATGGGTAGAAAAACAAAGAATGATAGTGCCTTCACCTTTATTCGTACATTGCTGTCACTCGCCTTGTGATTTGACCCTTCACACCATCCGTCAAAACAGGGAAGGTGGCATTAGGCCCATCCAGACCAAGAAACCATTAGGCTTTGGAGAGGATGTGACCCACTCAAGGCCAGGGAGAGGTGGCGTTGGCGCCGTGCCTAGGGCCAGGAGGGGTCCCGAGGCTTCTGCCACCCGCTGTCCTGGGTGGCTGCCTTCCTTCTCTTTGCAAAAGCACTCATTAATCAACTTGGACTTTCCTCAGGGACGTATCCTTGCCTGCAGAGCTATCAGAGCTGGGACTACTCCGAGTTGGATCCAGAGAGATTCCGGAAAGAAGAGTTACTGTCACATAGAAAACGCCTGATAAAGGGTGAGATGCCATTGGTGGCCTCCTGTTCCCTCTGCCCCCTGCCACACCAGCCACCTGTATGGAGGTAGAGAGGGCTGGGGGTAGATGTCCCCGAGCCAGGTTCTGTCTCACCGGCCCCCACCAAAATGCCTGACCTGTCAGTGCTATGAACTGTAGGTAAAAGTCCATGCCACCCAGTAGTTGGGAGGTAGGCAGTGGGATTTTATTCAAATAGTAAATTTGTCAGCGGGTGTCTCCAAAATGCCCACAGCAATGCTTGCTTCTCTTTTATTTCATCCTCAATACAACCTGTTGGAGGACACACTACACCCAGGTCATAGAGGCTAAGGTTGAAAGGAGCATGTTATGGTTGATAATTGTGTCAACTTGGGGAGTCTAGAGGTTTGGCTAAGTGATTCAGCAGGAAGTCAGGGTGCTTACTTTGGAACATCCTGAGCCTGTGGAAGAGGAGGGCGTGGAGATTGTGTGAGAGCTACACGCCTCCTGGGTGGGGTTAGCGGTTTACAATGTAAGGGAAGGAAAGAGGCTGCTTGCAGCCATTCTTCCCTTTTGCTCTGTATTTTTTTTTTTTAATTGTGGTACTGGGGATTGAATTCAGGACCTTGCATTTGCCAGGCAGGCGCCTACTCCACTAAGCTATATCCCCAGCCCTGCTCTGGTTGTTTTTGCTGTGCTCTGCTGCCATGAACAGTTTGCCCTCTGCCATGTGCCACTCTGCCTCTGAGCCAGCCAAGTATGGACTGAAACCTCCAGTCCATACTGGAGTCCATACTGTACACTAAATAAACCTTTCCTTCCTTCATTTTGTGCATTGGGTATTTTGTCTCAGCAATGAGAGAAAAGTAACCAAGACAGAGCAATTTCCCCAAGGTCAAATTTTTATTTTCAATACTGGGGATTGAACCTAGGGCTTTCATGCTGAGCTGTATACCCAGCCACCCATTTCACGTTTTATTTTGAGGCATGGTCACATTCAGTTGCTAAATTATTAAATTGCTCCAGTTGAGCTTGAATTTGCAACGCTTTTGCCACAGCCTCCAGAGTGGTATGCTTACAGGGATGCAACACCATGCCTGGCTAAAAAAAAACTTTGAGGGAGTGGTGACAGTCACTTGAAAGGGCAGCACCCCATCCCAGCATAGGTGAATCGGAGAAGCTGGGCAGCTGTTGTCTGTGAGTTCCAGGGTACCTGGTCTTAGCCAAAGGGCCAGGAGTCCACGTCTGGAAGTTATAACAGATGCCACTCTCATCGGCCACTTTTCTAAGCATTTTCGCCTGATTGCTTTCCCAGCAGCCATCATGCACATGTGGGGATATTTCTTTCAAAGTGGAAGAAAATGCAACCCATAAAGTTATCTTCAATTGTTTAGTTCCAGGATTGCTATCTTCAAACTTAATGGCATCTTAGTGAAGCATATGAACGTACTAGATTTTAAACATCTAACCCAATGCTCATTTTGATTATGCAGGGTCCTGACTTTACTTTCAAGGGCAGTACTTCCCCTGCTGTGTGCTGAGAGATCAGAGAGGTGAGGTAACTCACCCCAGGTCACACAGCAAGGCCTGCAGAGGCGGGCTGCAGTTTGCTTGAGACTGTTCTCAGCTAGGCGTCCCCAGGGGTCCTGCACAGGCTCTCTTGAGGCTCCTGGTGGCCAGATGAGACTAATGACTATTGTCTCCCTTCCTAGGAAGAGGGTTGTCCTTGTTCTGCTCTAAGAGAGCCTCTGTGCACAAGCTGGTCCAGAGCCAGAAGCCCCTCCACACTCCGGTAAGTGGCTACAGAAACTGCAGATTCCCTGGAGCATTGGTGCCTCCTGTTGGTGGCACATTGCTGGGCCCTGCCCCAGTCTACCCCACCTCAGGTGGCCCATGGACAAGCGGTGCCCTGACATAGGCTTGGCAGTACAGGAGCAGACCCAGCCCTTGGACATGGGCTGCAGGGTGCAGTACTTTTCCTTGTGTCCCTTTTCGTACTCGAGGCAGCCTGGAGCCAGCCGGTCACCCTGCACTGACTTCCTGCCTGTGCACCTGCACAAGCACCCCTCACCTTTCCACCTAACCAGCTGGGTTTGAGCTCCCATCGCGGCTGTAGTGGGCTCCTAACGCCCCACCATTCAGGCCCTGGGGCATCCCTGCTGTCTCTCCCAAGTGTGAAGCTAACTCGCCTCCCACCTTGCCTGACCCCGCCCCCAAGCACCTCCCACACCGGAGAAGGCCCAGGGCCCATCTCCAGCCCTCTGCTCTAGGGCCTCTTGCCTCAGTGACCTTCTTCCAGTTCGGTGTGTTTCCCACATTTCTCCCTGAACGTGGACCCTGTGCTGACGCTCCTTTGGTCCCGGGTGCCCCACCCCATTGCCATTGCTACTGGGTGCATCTCTCCCTACTCCAAGCCCGGAGAGGTCATGCAGGTAGCATGGAATTAAGGCAGTGCCACAAATCCCAGCCAGCTTGGTCCTGGAGAGCTGGAAAGTAAATATCCAGGGATGGGCTCGGCTGAATGAATCAAGCCTTTGACTTCCTGCTTTTGTAAATAAAGTTTTATTGACACACAGCCATGGCCATTCACTTACTATTGGGTTCAATTACCTTTGCAAGTACATAGCAGGTACTTGCAATAGAGACTTTCTGACTTACAGAGGTGAGTATTTACTCTCTGGCTCTTTGCAGAAAAAAAAATTGTCAACCTCTTGTCTAGGAAATATGTACTCTTCTATCTCAATTCAGGCTCTTGTGTGTGTGTGTGTGTGTGTGTGTGTGTGCACGCGTTGGGGAGACCTTTCTGCTACCCTCTTAGGCGTAGTGTATTGGGCTCTGCAAATTAATATCAAATTTTATTTGATATTTTATTTTCTTTGATAATATTTTTATGATGGAAGGATATTCATAGAAAAAATAATAAAGAGGCAGTTAGGTGTGATAATTTATATACTGTTTTATTTTAGGTTTTTTTGGGACAAGGTCTCACTGTGTAGTTCAGACTGATCTTGAATTCACTACGTAGCCCACACTGTGCTGAAACTCATGGAGATCCTCCTGCCTCAGCTTCCCGAGTACTGGGATTACAGGTGTTTGTCACTACACCTTGCTGATCTTAACAAATTGTGGAGACAAAGGAAAAGGGACTTGGGCTTCTAGGGTGTGACTTGCGGGAAAGTAAATACACAAGGAAAACTAACAGAAAGTCAGGGTGGTTTCAATAAGGTTTGTTTTCCCAGATTCAAGTTGGTGTCATTTGCCGGGATAGGTTGTTTCCTCTTCCCAGATAGGAGAGGAGGAGGGGACCCCTTTCACCAAGGGAGATTGACACCCTTGCAGTGGATTGACAACTGGTGGTCGGCTTGTAATCCCCGCTGGACTGAATCAGTGTGGTGCTGGGTGTGAAGGCCCACCTGAGGGTTGTTGCCGGCAGCATACAAAGGAGAACTGGAGGGGAAAAAGTGGGAGCTGCTGGTTCTCCTGAAGGAGTTTCTCATGCTGGCTTTCCTGATATGAACTTGACTGTTCTCATCACTGGAGGACCTTGGGACCTCAGTGTCACTGAGGATGCTGTGGTACTTTGCAGGGGATTCTGGTCCTTACTTTGAGCATCACTTCCTGGCTCCTGTGCAGACCCCTCAGCCTGCTGGTACGGATCCTTCATCCTGCTGGCACAGACTTTCTAGCTTCCACCACTGGCCTTTGGGCCTTCCTAGGGCAGATGTGTGAAACAGGCCTGCGTGAGACATTGTCGTGGGCTCTAGGCCTCCAGTTGGACTTGTGGGAGGCACTGTCATGGGCTCTGGATCTCCAGCTCGACTCGTGCAGGACATTGCTGTGGGATCCAGGCCCTCAGCTGGATTCTTTGGTCTCTAGTGTATGGACAGATTTCCTGCACTCTTTTGTACATGACTACTATAAAATAATCCTATAAATTATGTTTCCTGTATTAAATTGTTTCCTGCGCAAACCCTGACAACAGCAATACTTTCACGCAGGATGGCGATGACGGAGAGCTTTTCCAGCCGTGGGTGCCTTTTAATCGTCTTCGGCTCAAAATAACCCTTATCCCAAAATGGCATATTTAGGGGTGACAGATGCTTTTATTGTGTGTGCTGAAGAGCAAAGCCAGACCTCAGGCCTGCTGAGCAAGCACTGTACCACAGAGCTACACTGCCAGCCACGGGTAGCAGATGCTGCTTACTCCCTTTCAGTCTCACACGTGGTGTTGGCCTTCTCAGCCCTCTGGTCTGGATGGGGTTCCTCTTCATCGGTGCCCATGGCCTGTTCTTTCAGAGCACTCGTGTAATGACCGTGACCATGGCTGTCTGACTACTCATCTTTAAGTGCTGGGTCAGCATCCCCATTTGTGATGCCAAAGTGTCTGTTTCCAATGGTGTGCTTTATTCTTTTTTTTCTGAACTGGAGACTGAACTCAGGGCTTCCACACTGCCCTATGTGTGGCTGGTCCTTTTTTCACTTTCTATTTTGAGACAGGATCTTACTAAGTCACTATGGTAAGTTGTCCAGTTTGCACTTTACCTCGAGATCCTCCTGTCTCAGCCTCAGGAGTAGTTGGGATTGCAGGTGTACACCACTGTGCTCAACTTGTGGTTTTTAAATTTTAATTCATAAATTAATTTGCTGTACTAGGGATTGAACCCAAAGCCTTCACACTGTGTTGCATCCATAGCTGTTTTTAATTTGAGACAGAGTCTTGCAAAGTCACTAAGTTGCCCAGACTGGGCTCAAACTTGCCATCCTCCTGTCCCTTGGCTGCTCTGGGCCTGTGCCCAGGTGGCCTCTGTGTTCCTTGTCACCTGCTCCTGGCTCATGCTTTTATCTGGTTCCTTCAAGTGGAGTGGGCTGTCTCTTCCTTGTCCACTCAGGTTCCAGCTCCACAGTCGTGGCCCCTGCAAGGTGCTCCCAACCCCCAGCTGTGCATCCTCACAGCGCAGCACCTGTTCTCTGTATGGTGCTGATCACAGGCTGCCATTTGTCCTGTGGGTGTGGTGTCGTTCAGAAGACCTCTGAGGATGCAGATTCCCTGGAAGCGGGATCTCTGTTTCCTCCACTGCTATCCTCGACAAAGAGTTCCACACTTCATGAAGGAGATCTTTCTTATTTTATTTTTTGAGACTTGCTATACAGTTCAGGCTGGCCTTAAACTCACTTTGTAGCACAGGCTGGCCTCAAACTCACAATGATCCTCCTGCCTTAGCCTCCTCAGTGCTGGGATTACAGGTGTGCACCACCATGCCTGACTCCTCCTGCTTCTTAAGAGCTGGGTTTGCAGGTGTCCACTACTGTGCCTGGCTGATGAACAAGATCTACAGAAACTCTCAATTCTGTGCTTAACGTACAATGGCTTTCTGTAGATGTTCCACAGACGGAACAGATGCTGCTGAAGGACAGCTGTCACTCAGAGACCAAGATCCAAATATTATCCAGTGTTTGGGTGCTGCCCGTGGCAACCACCTGAAACAAGAGTATCCCCCTTATACTGAAATATACGAAAGCTTCTGAGAGTTATTGCAGGAGGTGTGCTGGAAGATTCCATTTTCTGCCCCAGAAATAAGAACAATAAAAAACCCTGGTACCTTGAAAGCAGCTGAAAATTTCAAGGCAAACAAGGCTGGAGAGAGTGAGTGGATTCTGTAGTGGGGACGGAGCTTCTGGTTCCTCGAGCAAGCTCATCCTCCTGTCTGCTCAGTGAAGTTGCTGGCCGGGTTCAAAATATGCTTCTCAAGAGCAGCCATCTGCTAAGAGTCCAGGATGCAGGGGAATAGGTTGAAGTTGTCTTCTGCTGTCTGCCTGCCCTTTGTGTAAGTGTTGAGGGTTTGCACGGGGAATAAGAAGCTATCTGACCATCTACATAGCTTCTGTTAGGCCTGAGTCGTTTGTTCACTGAACTGTAAGGAAGATGGTGGACCATGGTCTCTGTAAGGATCATCAGTGAGTTCTTACTTGCAAACAACAGAATCCACTCTGACTACTAGAAGCTGAAAGAAATGTGCTGAGGAGCCAGGCATGATTGTGTAATCTCAGCACTTGGGAAGCTGAGGCAGGAGGATTGTTGTGAGTTCGAGGCCAGCATGGGCTACAAAGTGAGCTCAAGGCTGGCCTGAACTGCATAGCGAGACCCTGTCTCAAACAGACAAAAACAAATAAATAAATACATAAAAATTTTTAAAAATAAAAAAAGAAAATAAGAAGAAAAGAAAAGAAAAGAAAAAGAAACATGCTAACGGTATGGTGGTTTGCTGTGTCCCTGGAAAGACCAGTGCCTTAGCTCCAGAGGCCACACTGCCCAGAAGGCTGGCCAAGCCACGGCCCCACCAAGCTGCACCTCTGAGCATGGGCTGCTAAAACTTCACTCGCTTTCAACAGGCTCCCTGCACACTGGAGTCCACACGGCGCCCATGTCTCTCTTGATGTCTCAGGCAGGTGCAGTGCCGTGGAAGGATAGGAGCCCAGTGAAATGTCTGTGCCTTAACCTCAAAGGAAGCTGGGAGAGCAACTTAAGCCTTTTAGCTAGGGGTGTGGGTCTCATGTATGTGGAGAGGGAAGAGCACACTTGTAAAAGAAGGACGCCCCCTAGAAGATGCTTTTGAACTGAGAGCCAAAGGGAGAGTGAATGGAAGAAACTTCCAGGAAGAGAAAGCAACATGTGCAAAGGTCCTGAGGCAGCAAAATAAAGAGCATGACATATTCAGGGAAGAGAGCCAGTACTAAGGAGCCCCAGGGCATAGAGGCAAGAGAGACAGGAGTCAAGGCTGGGAACGTAGACAGAGGCTGGATGCTGAAGAGTTCAGAGGGTAAAGGAAGGGTTGTGGACATAATTTAGGTATCATACAAGGCTCCATTAAAGTAGGGGGATGACATGATCCCATGTATGGTTTTTAGAGATCACAATGTCTTCTGGAAATGGAGATGGCGCTAGAGGGGCACAGAAGCAGCGGCAGTGGGAGGCAGGATCAGACAGGCCTGGGGTGTGTTTGGGAGACAGATGCTCTGGCATCTGCTCATGGGGTAACCAAGGGAGTGAGGAGGGCAGGAGGGGAGAGAAAGGACAGGGCTTGAGGATGCTCCCCAGTGTGCAGCTTCATTCAGAACCCACTGGTACTGTTTACTGAGATTCAAAGTGCAGAGCTTGGGGTGAAGGGAAGCAATCAAATGCAATTTTGATTGTTCACTTTTTAAAATTTGTTTCTCTTTTTGAGATAGGGTCTTGCTATGCAGTTCAGGCTGGCCTTGAGCTCACTAGCCCAGGCTGGTCTCAAACTCGCAAGGATCCTCCTGTCTCAGCCTCCTGAATGCTAGGATTACAGACATGCGCCACCACGCCCAGCTTGATTGTTCACTTTTAGAGAACAATGTAACCGATACATCTGCACATCTTTGTGAACTGTGATACAGTAATTTTTATCCACTGCGTCGGGATCAACTAGGGTACTTGCATTTCCATCTCCTCAAATGCTGATCCTTTCTATTTGAAGCTGTTCCCTTTAAGATGCACCTGGGCCGTGCAGAACAAACCATCAGGTGGCTGAAAGGGCCAACTAGACCCTGGGTTAGAAAGAGAACAATTTCTTCCCATGTCAAAACATGAGCAGTCAAGCATGGTGGTGCAGGCCTATAATCCCAGCACTGTGGGAGGCTGAGGCAGGAGGATTGCAAGCTCCAGCCCACCTTGTCTCAAAATAAAAAATAAAAAAGAGCAGAGATGTGGCTCAGCACAAAGGCCCTGGATTCAGTTCCCAGGAACACACACACACCCAAGACCCACAGCCGTGCAGGACTTCTCCGGCAGACAAAAGGCTCTCCCTTCCCCTCCTTACCTTGTCCTAAGCCCTGATACCGATCTGTGCCAGGCCAGTGCTTTCCAGAGCCCCGAGTGAGCGAGTGAGCGAGCAAGCATGTTTTCTAACAAATCCCAGCACCACCTCAATGCTATAAAAACCACTGCACTGTCGGGTGTCCGCTGCCTGGCATAGGGGAGTGCTTCCAGCTCTCTCCTGCCCATTCAAACATCTCATTTCTAAAAAAGCAAAGCACTTGTTGTTAAGGCTGGTGGACTGCTTGTCTGGCACTTGCCACTTGATGGGCCATCTGCTTATCATTGCCAAACTCCTACTCATCTTTCAAGACAGAATGAATATGTCTGCCTTCTCTCCTTGGAAGCCCTCCAAGGCAGAATCCAGCGTTCCCCGCCCTGGCTCCTCACGCTTCTCTCACACTACTTGTGACAGACTAGGATTTGTTCCCCAATATCTACCATCCTCCTCATCTCTAAAAGGAGAACCTCTTATTTTTAGTGGCATCTGTACCTGGCCAGGAGATACCACAGGTCTTAGCACCCCCAGCACCTATGATAGCCACGTGACTGAGATCCAGTTAATGAGATAAAATGACTGCACCCATGGTGGTTTCTGGGAACCTTCCTTCTGCATCTCTTTATCCGTCCAACCTGCTGCCTGGAAAGTGAACGTGATGACTAGAGCTCCAGCTGCCATCTTGGACCAGAGGACAAGGGTCCTGTTTTAGGAAAAGTGGACCCAGGAGCTAAAGGAAGTCACAGGGGCTGGGGATATAGCTCAGTGGAATAAGCGCTTGCCTAGCAAGCGCAGGGTCCTGAGTTCGATTCCCAGTACCACAAAAAAAATAAATAAATAAAGGAAGTCACAGTTCTTGAGGGCTTAGTACAGCAGTGATACCATGTGATTTGCAACTTTCAGACTTTTATGGGAGGAAGCAGCTTTGGTCCCCTTTTAGCTACCGTTATCTTGTGTGTGTGTCACGCACAACCAAACATAACCCTAGTTGATATTCCCTCTGTATCATTAGCCAATACGACCCTGAGGGAAACCGAAGCAGCGCATGGGTTGGATGACTTGCCCAGGGTCACCCTCTTCTGGGTGACAGCGGGGCCTGGACCTTCACTGTGCTTCTCCCAGGTCACTGTGATGACCATGTCAGCCCCTAATCTCTGCTGAGCTCCTGGGATTGTCCTTCTGAGGGTCCTTTGCTAAGAATCATGGGAACTATCTCAGGCACTGCACGCACATACTCCTCTCACTCTCGGTCCTCCTAACCCTGTTCCTCCCCGCTCCTCTTCCCTGCAGTCTTCTAGTAGGTATTCAGCTGACCAGAGAGTCTCTTCCTCCCACCAGCATTCAGAAGTGAGCTTCCGAAGCCAGAGCTCCGTGAAAGGTACGGTGGCTTTTGCCTTGAGTATTAGTTCCACAGCCTTAAACTCTTGGGTTTGCTTGAACATAATTTGCCTTACACTTGGGTTCTAGCCTGGGTCTGGGCACCAAGCAGTAGTTTTGATATCAATTAAGCTTAACTTTTGTGATGACGGGTTTGGCAACACGCTAGGCTCTGTGTGCCTTCAGGCTGCAGACAAAAGGCAAAAGCTGTTAAAACTTGGCATGGTGATGTAGGCCTGGAACCCCAGTACTCAGGAGGCTGAGGCAGGAGGATCTTAGTTGCATGCAGCAGGAAACTGGGCCAAGCGTTCATTTCATCTCAACGTAAGCCAGAACCCTGATGGTTCTGTTGATTCTGTTTTTTCTGACTGTATTCTAGTTTCTCTACTTTGGGAGAAATTATATATTCTGTTTATATTTTTATTGCAGTGGGTCTCAAGCAAGGGCAGCTTTCCCCCACAAGGAATGCTTAGTGATGTCAGAATGCATTTTTAGTTGCCACTATTCAAGGGAAGTTCAACTGGGATTTAATGGGTGGGAGTCAAGAACACAGCTAAATGTCCTCCAGCGCAAAAGACACTCTCCCACAACACAGCCAAGCCATCTGCCCCAAATGGCAGTGCCAAGACTGAGAAACCACTACTGCTTTATCATATACCTTTATCTAAAGCTAAATAAGCCTTTAACCCAATCCTTTTCCTAAACAAAACAAAGACCGTAGATCAGTTTAGCCTAAGCCTCCCCTCCCCCAACTTAATGGTATTTTTTGGTCTAACATTTTAAAATTCTGTCCTATGTTAAAACCCACAAGTTAGATGATACTATTACTATTACTGTTACAGGAAGTTTTTGTTTGTTTTTCTGTCATCTTATTGAAGGTCAGACCATCTTATGAGATCCTTTTCTGTCCTCCTGGACAAAAATATACATGCATGGAGTCTTTAGTAGTTTCTCACAGGTCTCTTGGTAAGCTCCTTAATTTTTGCTTTTTTACACATGCCTTTATTTCATCTTTGCTCTTGTTTTGTTTTGTTTTAGTCTTTTGTCTTTTGTCTTTTGTCTTTTTGAGACGGTCTCTCTCTATCCAGTTCAGGCTGATCTTGAACTCACTTTGTAGCCTAGGCTGATCTCAAACTCACAATGATCCTCCTGCTTCAGCTTCCCAAGTGCTGGAATTACAGGTGTGTGCCACCACGCCTGGCTCTCATCTTTACTCTTGAAGGATAGTATTGCTGAGTATATAAGTCTGGATTAACAGTTACTTTCCAATCCATGCTTGGGTGGTTTTGTTCTATTATTTTCTGCCCTCCGTGGTTGCCGTTGAGAACTCTGCCACCCTTCTAACAATCTGTGTACAGATGGTTAGTTATTCTCTTCTAGTCTTTAAGGTTTTTCTCTGTTAACCTTCTCCTACTTAAAACCATGCTTTTGTGCGAGTTGTACTTTTTCCTCTCTTAACCACAACCACCACCCTGTTGCATCTTAGCATTTCTAAAGACTTTAGGGCTCTCCTTCCTTGTTCTGTGACTGTCATTATATCCTACTGGCAATGCTATTACAGCCCTGAGCATTGCACTTAGGATCTACATGTCTTTTCACCCCATTAAACTGTGAGGTCCTCAGAGATGGTCTATTTCTAGCACCAAGTAAAGGCCTGGTATATAGTAGATGTTCAGAAAATACTGGTTGGATGGAAGGATAGATGGATGGGTAGATCACTAAATGCACAGACATGGTTTGCAGGTGTATATCTAGCTAAACACCAAGTAAAATCATATGAATTTATCATAGCTATATCTTCTAGTGTCTTAGAATAATCTGAGTGTACCCATACACTGTAGGAATGCCTTCAAGGTTCTAGGAAACTGAGATCTGCTCTATGATCTTTTCCATACTGCTGCGAAACTCCAGTGAGTCTTTCTGTTGTTGTTACTGTACCACTCTGACAGACCATCATCACGGTGAGACCCTGGTCTTGAGGAAAGCTACGCAGCAAGTCAAGAGGATATCAGAAGTAAGAGACTGTGAGAAGTTTTCTAAACAGGTGAGTACAAGATTGGAAATTCAACAACAGAGGTGATTTAAAAACCTAACTCTAGCCAGGTGTGGTGGTGCATGCCTGTAATCCCAGCATTCAGGAGGCTGAGGAAGGCAGATCACTGTGAGTTCAAGGCCAGCCTGAACTTCACAGTGAGACCCTATCTCAAAAATAAAATAAAATAAAATAAACACCTAACTCTCTAAAGACGTCAGAGCAAGAACTGAGATGTTTCTGGCTGGAAACTCAGGTGATGTTCAGGAAGTCTCCTGAGGACAATTCCTGGGTGAGGTAGACACACACTGACAGAGCATTTTGTCTGGTATTCTCCAGGGTCAAGCTCTCTGTGGGAAACCCAGGAGCCTACAAGCAATGGAAAGGAGTGTTGCCTCCCATCCCTAGGTCATGACGTTGTTAGGGCATTTACCTGAGGTAATGGCAATAATGAACATTTAATGAGGATTCAGTATACATCATGCACTACATTAGACCTTGCGATACATACAGTATTTTGCTGCCATGGTCCTCTGCTGTGGTTACTACTGTAATTGTTGAGTTTACTAGTGACAAAAGACATGCTGAGAGGAGGTAACAAATCTAGCCAAGACCATATACTGAGTGATAAAGCCGAGGCTCGCATGCAGACCTGGATGGCTCTGACCCTGAGCTCTTACCCACTACATGTTGCCACCAGCCCTGTCCCCAGCATGTGAGAGGTGTGAGGTGAATGTGTCTGCTCTTTTCCCCAATCCCCTGTCTCTTTCCTACAAGTGTCACCAGACGGTCACTTCTGCCAGTGGCACTTCCCACCTTAGATAGAGGGAAGAGGTCCTCAGGATACCAAAATGATTTGAGGTCTTCTGCTAGCATCAGCTAACAGAGGAGCCAGGCCTAGAATTAGGGCCCAAGATCAAGCATGGTAGAGTTTTTTAACCTTTTGTGCACACCAATTACCACTGCCTATTGGTCTTTAGACTTTAGCATAGAACTTTTGTGAAGGGGAAGGATAGGGATAGACAGACAGACATGGGTTCAAATCTTGGTGCTGCTTCTCACCAGCTCTATTGCTTGTACAGATTAGCTTTTCCTTCCTCCCTTCCTTCCTTTCTTTCTTTCTTTCTTTTTTTTTTTTTTTTGGTCTTTTTCAGACAGAATCTCACTATGCAGTTCAGGCTAGTCTTGAGCTCACTTTGTAGCCCAGGCTGAATTTGAACTCACAACAGTCCTCCTGCCTCAGCCTCCCGAGTGCTGGGATTACAGACGTGCACCGCCACGCCTGGCTATGACTTTCTAGAAAATGGGGAAAATGCAGCCCAGCA
>PVLD010025361.1:0-23839 GCA_004027595.1 Dinomys branickii | reverse complement strand
CAACAGTCTGACTAAATTTGCATGTCTGTATATGGGTCCATACATCTACAATTCGAAGATATCAATGGATAAAGCAACAACTACTGTTGAGACCATATCACCTTGTCTATAGATTAGTTGTGATTGTACTATTTTCTATGATAATGGGTATCTGTTTGTCAATATGTTTTTGTACTTTTATGTTTCTAAAATAAAAAATTAAAAAAAAAAAAGATGAATGAAACTCAGTCCCTGGATGTCACTGAGTGAAAGAGCGACATACTTATTCCTTTCTCCTCTTCCATTAAAATGAAGGCTTCCTTGTGAAATATACTGACCCTCAATAGAATCCCAATCCTAGCAAAGTGTTGGGCACTAATATCATAGCATAACATTGCTTTGTGCTTTTTCCTACTCAACGCCATTCCTGTTGCCCTTGGAGGAAATTCCCTTTCTAATATTGCACTACTGGTTTTTTTCTTCTTTCAAATTATATATATATGAAATTACACAGTATGTACACTTTTAGGAGGGCTTCTCTGACTCAGCATGTTGCTGTTGTTTTATTGTTTTGTTTTATTAGCACCTATGTGGAGTACTACCCTGCCACAAAGGGAAATAAACTTAAGTCATTTGAAGGAAAATGGACGCACCTTGAGACCGTAGTGCTAGGTGAAGTACATCGGGCACTCCAGCTTAAACATTAGATTGGTTCTCTTAGATGAGAAAGACAGAGTAAAAATCAGCATGTTTTACTTGAGCTTTATCTACACATTTTGTGCGTACGATTTGCTCCCTTGTTTTTACTGAAGAATAACTTTCCATTACACGTCAGTTTGCTTCCGTGTGTGTGTGTGTATGTGTTTAAATCATTCTTCCATTAAATTGTACCTAAGTTGTTTTCAGTTTTGGGTTATTATGCATAAAATTGGTGTGTGAAATGACCAGACTTTTTTTCCAAAGTGATTTTCAGCTTTTACTCTCACACCAAAAGTATGCAAAAGATGATCAAATACATGGCGAATAGTTAAACTTTTAAAAGTCGGTTGCGGTAAAAGACACATTGCCGTTACTCTCTCTGAAAACACTCTTCCCTGCACTTAGCACACTGTCCAGCATTCTTACTACTTTCTGAAGGAGCTCTGTTAAGTCCTATTTTGCGTAGTCACAATGTGATCTTAAGTACAGAAGCTGCTTCTGCATGCCATCCAATGGAAAAGCAGGCCCCTAAAATTATTAGCGGGTCTTTATCCACCTTCTTCACCACACATGGCTCTGTGTGGCTGCTAACTCTTCTCCCAAACCCTAAATAACATCAAAGGTAAACATTTATAATTTGCTCAAGACATCAAGGGAGCCACAGCAGCACAACTCAAGACATGCATGATAGAAGACTTCAAGAACTGCTTCAAAAAATGGCAAGAATGCTGGGAAATTTGTGTTGAAAGTGAGGAGTATTTTGAGGGAGATTAAAGGCAATGTGTTTTTCAATGTAACTAGTTTCTAAATTCAAATATTTATCATATTTTCTGGTCACACCTCCTATCAGCATTCTAGTTGCTCCACATTGTAACCAACCCTTGGGGCTTTCAGTACTCTAATTTTGGCCATGTTAATGCATGTATAGCAGTATCTCATTGTAGTTTGATTTAGTACAAAGGATAACTAATAATATTCAGTAGCTCTGTGCTTATTAGCAATTTTTTATTCATATAATTCATCGAGTTTTAATTGAATTATCTTTTTAGGTGTTCTTACACTCAGGACATGAGTGTCCTGTCTGATACATATCTTTGTCAAAGTTTTCTGAAAGTCTTTGACTTATTTAATTTTTAATTTTAATAACAGTGTTTGATGTTGCTACATTTTCATGTATATAGAGATTGCCTAGATATTGTATTATCATTGATTTTTATTTTAATTTCTCAGTATTAAACAATACAATCATTCGGACTCTCACCATGTGCACTTGAAAAGAAAGTGTTTCCTTAGCAACTCTAGGATGTAGGGTCCTGCACACATCAATGAAGTCACCATGGTCCATTATGTTGTTCAGATACCCATGCCATTACAGATTATTGCTTGGTGATCTTTTATTTATTAAAGCAGATATAAAATAACCATATGTTTTTATGTTTCCCTTTAATTTTATCAAGTTTACTTTAGGTACCTAGAGACTCTGTCATGATGTGCACACAATGTATTGTTACAACTTGGCAGTGAATTGACTTTTTATATCTTTATATCTTGCTTCAGCAGGAATAATACTTCCTGTTATGTAGCATACATGATGCTAATATAGCTGGGATAACTTACTTGTAATTAGATTTTGCATCAAATACCTTTGGCATTCTTTATTTGTGTCTGACTTATATTTTCACATTTAACATGCAATACCTGTAGAAAGCATAAAGTGTTTTCCTGTTTTTATTTTGTCTAATGAACTTTGTCTTTAAATGAATGGTTTAGTCCATCTATTTGTACTGTAATTATCAGTGTGTGTGCACTTAGATCTGTTATTTTGCTTTTTCTTTCTGCTGATAGCATCTTTTATTTGTCTCCAGGTCCCACTTTTCTTTTGATTTGAATTTGTTTTACAGTTTCTCTTGGCTTTCTAGGTATCCCATTCATCATTATCAATTTCTGTGTTTCCTCTAGAGATTGCAATATACAACCTCAAATTTTACTAAACTTAGGATTGCACTAGTTTATACAAAATCTAAGTTCCATGCATATATAATTTTAATACCCTCATAGCTATTCTGCACATTAGGTCTACACATGCTACAAATCTCATAATATAATAGCATACTTAAATTTAAATAGTTATCTACATTATAATCAGGAAAATATAAAATACAATATTCAATACATGTTTGTCTTCTACAGTTATTTTTACTCTTTTCTCAAAATTTAAGTTTTTCACAGAATCATTTATTTTCAGCCATCATTCCCTTTAATGTTTCTTCTTATGCATTACTATGAGCAAGAAATGCAGTTTACACCGATTTGTTCTGCAATCTGGAGTAATGTCCTGCATCATATAAATTCTTTGTCACTAGGATTTTCCTTCTCTCAGCCCTTTACATATTTTGTTCCCCCATTTTTTTCCTTTGTCTTTCCAATGACACTTCACCAGTAATTTGTGCCGTTGTTCTTTTGGATGGCTGGAGTGATGGTTTGTTTTTAGTTTTGGAAGGTGAAGAAGTGATACGCATTTGATAGAAATCATACTTTGAATTTCCTATTTTGATTTTTGTCCTGGGAAAGCAGTATGAAGTGAAATGATCTTGTGTAATGCTAGGCAGTGAGGCTCAGCTCTCAGTCAGCTACACAGTCATGAAAAGGAAACATGGTCTACAGTCCCTAATGTTTCTAAGCTAGGAGGAAGTGATAACTCACCCAGTCACTCTGAGGCTCCCCCGCCCTTTGCAAGTGAAAAAAATGAGCCCAATCCTGCCCTTATCTTGCTCTCCTCCCTAAACTGGCCAAACCGTGGAGGCCAACCCCGCCCTTCTCTGGCTTGGCAGAGACCAGATGTTCAGCTAGTCAGCCACAGTGGCTGGTCCCGACCATGAACACCCTCCCCAGAAAAAGCCTTAAAAGCCCTGAGCTTTGCACAGCTCCATGCTGTCCTGGTCCGCTGGGTATCCCTCTGCTCATCGTTCCTCCGCCATAGTAAAAATCCTTCTCGCATCAGAAGGTCTGGTTTGGTTTGTGTGAGCCATGGCGACATAGATCCGGTCAATTGTCCAATCATTAAGTTAGGCGTATCAAATGCATTTCCAATTTTTGTTAAGTTTATTATTATGTGATCCCAGGAAGAGGTCTGAGTAATGTGTCTCTCTTTTTTTAGCCCCTTGAAAGATTTTATCTTTTAATTTTGTTTTCCATAATTTAATTATGATGGGGATTTTTATATTTATATTTCTTGTGGTTTTCTTAGTTGTTTGAAATTTACTTTCTTCTTTTTATTAAATTTAGGAAATGTTTGTTATTCCTGGCCCCTCCCAAAGGGACTCAATTATATGTATAATTTAGATCTTTCAGGACTCTGCCACAAATCTGAGTCCCTTTACATCTCTCATTTTCCCTTGTTTTTTAGCTTGAGTAATGTCTATTGATCTATCTTCACTAGCTTGTCTTTCTATCATTTGTAATCTGCTTTATGTAGATCCAATGAAATTTGTACTTTAGACATTGTATTTTTACTTCTCAAATTTCCATTTGATTCATTTTGTACTTTCTAGTTTTTGTGCTAAAATTTTACATCCTTTCATTCTCTATGAGCTTATTTTTATTAAATCTATAATAATAGCTGCTTTAAAATATTTGCTATTTTCAAATTCTGTCATCTCAAGTAAATCCCCATTGATTGTCTTTTGTCTTGAGAAATGTTATCTACTTTATATATTGTAATGTAAAAAATGTTGATAATCATTTGTTATTAATTCTTTGTGTTATATTCATTCTTATCAAGAGAGTTTAATTTGGTTAGATGACTGAATTTAAGCTACAAACTCTATTACCTACATCTGAAAACTCTAGTTATTTTAGCTTCATTAGTAAGGAAATCAGTGTGTTTGAATTCTAAATCACATGGTTAGCCAGAAAGTTGGTTGGTAGTTATATGGAAATTTGAAGATATGCCTATGTAACTTTTCTTTTTGAGATTTCTTGCTTTATATTTTTGGCTGTCAAATGCAATCAAAATTAATGATTTTTATTCAAGGACCAAGTTTCTGACTTTCACCTTATGCAGTAGATAAGGTGAGATGCCCACTGTGTTTGAATTCTAGATAAAACTAGAGATGTATCTCTTACCAGTGAAGTAACCACCCACCACACTTCCTGGAGCATTGTACAGGATATTGTAAGCTCAATAAATATTATAAAATTAATGAGAAAATAAAAGTAGAGCACAGATAAGCTATTGAACTCCAGTAGGCTTTAGTTTAAATTCCTCATCTGTATTTTTGTTGGTTTACTCTTTGAAAAGTCACTCAACTTCTCTGTTTTAAGTTTTCTCCTTTCTAAAATAATATTAATAACTGCTTTTCAGGTTTATAGCTTGAGTTGATTTGTGGCATTTTTGTACCCTGAGCATGTGTGGACTCATTATTATATGAAATTTGAAAAGTTCCATGATACTGTTGTATTTTTAAGAGATTCAGAGAAGCCAGCAACAATTTTGATTAAGAGGAGTAACTTTTTGGAAGAATTTAGTATTTTTGGTACATTTTGAAGAATGAAAGTTATTTCATACAAAATAGTATCTGATTCCAGTGTTTCCCATCTACATATTGTATCCTTAAATATCTCTGTAAACGTATGTTTAAGTTAAAGGGGTTTATTTCTCTATATTTGTAAAGATCAATATCTAGATATCTATATTTAAATATATACAACTGTATATGGCATATATATGTATAACTTTTATGTATGTATACATACATATGCATGTAGATCTATATACACAGATATAGATGCAGGTGAAGTTATAAATTAAATATGTCTATAGATATATTGCAATAGATAAACATATATACATGTTAGAATATGAATGAAAACCCAAAAATGTCATTTAAAAATGGATCAAGAATAAGGTCAACTTTCTCAAAAGCTTTTTCTGCATCTATTGAGGTGATCATGTCATTTTTGTCTTTGGCTTTGATCATATAGTGTATTATATTTGTTGATTTGCATATGTTGAACCATCCCTGCATTCCTGGGATGAATCCCACTTGGTCTTGGTGTATAATCTTCTTGATGATTTGCTGCATTCTGTTTGCTAGTATCTTATTAAGGAATTTTGCATCTACGTTCATTAGAGAGATTAGCCTTTTCTCTTGTTGCTGAGACAAAATACCCAACACCCAATATTAAGCAAGAAAAGGCTTATTTAGCTCACAGTTTGTGGAGGTTTCATTCCGTGCTTGGCTGGTTCCAAGGCAGAGTGGCATGTGTTACCAGGCAACTGTTCATGGTGGCAGAAGATAACAAACGCCACAAGAGCACAGGGGGAGGATCGGCAAGCAGTCTCTTTCCCTCCCTTACTTGGATGCAAATTATCCTCACCAGGGCGGGTGCAGCGCTCACACCCATAATTCCAACATTAGACCATGGATCACTCATAAACTCTGGAAGCCTGCCCCATGACTGCACGAGGCTTTGTGGGGTGGGGGGGTCATTCAGATACAAACCATAACAGGCCTATAACTCTCATTTTTGATTGGGCCTTTCTCTGGTTTTCGTATCAGGGTTATACTCGCTCCCTGAATACTAAAACTTTTGCAAATTAAAAGATGCCAAGAATAATTATATAAGATATAAGTTTAAAGTACTTTCTAGAATTTAATACTTCTCTGTCACAGACATGTTGACGTCAGCATTAGCAGTGTGTCTGACACTTAAAATTTGGGCACATGTTTCTTCATTCACAAGAATTGTTGTGTCCCTCAAAGCTAGATTTTTGTTATTTGTAATCTAATTATGGCTTCTGTTGATGTTTGAAATTCAACTTATGCTGGAAAAGGAATTTTCTATAAAATATTCAGGCTTTATTCCACTGGCCTTTCAGACTAAGCATTGACAACTGGCTTAGTAGTTTAGTAAGCCACTGTGTACTAATGTAATAGTTGACCATTGGAAGTCAGTGCGTCACCAACAGGGAGCTGGTATCTTGCATTTCTGAATACCAGCCTTGGCTTAGTGATTTGCTGTGCAAACTTACCCTCGTGGGGCACCATTCCTTGTTCCTTTCTTCCTGTTTAATATCAGGAATAAGTAAATCCCCAAATTAAAAAAAAAATTCGTCTTCTTCTATATAACATCTGCATAAACAGTTCTGTGAACATTCTACTCAAGTGTAAGAGTAATTACACTAAAATTAAACTACACTAGTGACTCTTTCAGGAATTTTACTGTATTCATCTTATAATAACTGAATTTTTAAAAACCTAGTTGGAGCCATGTGAAATAAAAATACTAAATTTTAAAAAGAAACATTTAGTGAAGAATATTCATAGTTATTAGTCTATAGCTTTCTCCTGAAATAAAAATTTGAAATTATTAATATGCAACAAATGCCCTTTTTAATACATCTAAGTTGCTCAAAGGGGTGATTTTAGTACCAAATTTCTGCTGTTTTTGCATTTAAACATTGACCCACCAAGTTTTCTTTACAATTTGAAATTGTTTTTCTGTATCATGTTTCTCTTTAAAAAGTTAATGATGCTTAAAGAGGGCATAGATAAGCCCTATTGTAAAGTATTTCCATTGGCATTATCTTGGACATCTAACTTAATTATTCTATACCTAGATTCTCTTCACATGTACCAATACATGAATAATACCTGTCCTCCCCAAGTCATAGCCTTATTGTGAGGTTAAAATGAGTTTAAAGTCTAATTTTTGTTTGAGGTTACTTTTCTAATCATACTCATTTTGCAAGCTACACCTGACTTGTTCTCCTGTCATTATAAGAATATTAATCAGTTTTATTTTTAGAACTGATTGTGATAGAGTGCAGAAAATGGTATCGATGATCCTGATTGCAAAATAAAATTGCAAATTGTTTTCAGAGCTTATTTCAATAGCAGGATTCTCTCTATTTGCTAGGACTCATGCCCTCTACAAATCTGTACCCCTGTAATTTTCTTAGAAGAATACACAGTTCTTGAGACTGAGGTGCCAATGCCACCCTTGCCATTGCCTGGCAATGTAATCTTAGGCACTTTAACCAATTGTAGTTTTGTTGTGGCTAGATTTTCCTCACCTATAACTATGAGATAATATTTCCTATCAAGCCTAAATCATAGGCTTATTATGAAGATACAGGGAATTAATGTTTGTTAAAATGCATTGTATATCACAAAGTACTATAGATGATATGGTAGCAACTTAGTTTACTTTACAAAGTACTTTCAAGCTAGATGTGGTAGTATAAGCCCAGTCCTAGTATTTGAATGGCTGAGGCAAGACTGGGAGTTTGAGGCCAGCCTGGGCTATGTGGTGAGAGTGAGGCCAACTTGGACTACAGAGCAAGACTCTGTCTCTAAAAACAGATGAGGAAAAAGACAGAAAAAACTTCCAAAGAGCATTATCATTGTCAAAAATTAGTTTAAGGAATATCACATAGATGTAAACTCATTGTAAGCAATAAAGTGAGTGAAATAAATTTAGTGGTGAAGAGTTAGGCTCTGATGTCAGGAAAAATTTAGTTCAAATCACAGTTACATCTTTTATTGACTCTTATCTTAAACATGTTAGAAAATGTACCCAAGTCTTCAACTTCTTATATGTAAAATCCAACTTCTTTGTAAAATTCAGATTATATCGACTTGATAATCTATCAGTTGGAGTAGGCTGGGGTAGGATACATTGTGGTAATAAATGACTCCAAAGTTCTAGAAGAGTACACTGAAAGGTTTGGTTTGTTTCCCCTCTCACTCGTGCTTTGTTCTACTCCTTCCCTCTTTAAGCACATGAGAAAGTGACGGTAGTTAATTGTGCCCTGCCGTGGCTTTGACTATTTATAGATCAGGTGCAAAGAAAGTCATATGGCTTCACCAACTTCAAACAGGTAAAGTTTCATCATATGCCTTAGAGGATATTGTGAAATAATGGAAAGATACTCCTAACTAGTGTCACAAACTTGTTCTTGTAAAATATGATATAATAAATGTAATATAATATAATATAATATAATAATATAGGCCTGTCAGGAGTGCTATTATATACATCGAAGATTCGATAATTTTTTATAGTATTGTACTTATTATTTGTGTTTTCAATACAAAAGTAATTCTCATGTCTTCATAACTGGACTTAGAATATCTTGACTGATGAAACAGAAATCTAGATGAGCTTATAGAAATTTGAATGTCTAAGTCAGTGTTGGCAAGTAGTTTAGAGACAAGCACCCAAACCCCACTTATTTATCACAAAGTACCAACACTATCATTGAACCTGAATGCTAAAGTTTTACTTTAGAAAAAACTACCGTATTAACATTTTTTTGTCTTAAAAGAAAAACAACACAAAAGCCATAGGTCCACTACCACTGGTCTCAGTCATTCTATTCTAGCAGATAATATTGTTCTTACCTTTAAATACTTGCTTTATTCCCTTAAACAATAATTTAAAATTATTGTTTTTGAAGTATTGTGGCTATGTGAAAATATATCATATTGAAAAGCACTTTCAGTTTCTAGGAAGTGTATATATCACCCAAAATGGACCGATTTTTTGAGAATTACTCTAGTTCCGTCATCCCTGATGCTTCAAAACAGAGATAAAAGTTGCAAATTCACCTTGAAATGACCTGGCAACTCCTTCCCTGGAAGCCTACTGACTGGTCTTCCATGCCTCATGGTGACTGTGAATCAAGCTGAATCAGAGATTCTATATCTGTCTGCTCCAGATAAGAATTACAGATAAGCAAGTCCGAGTGAGGAATAATGGGGAAAACCAAGCCTCTTGCAGAGTAACTAACATGGTGTACTTTTTAAGTAGATGGCTTGAATGTTCCCTGTTCCATAGTCCTCCAACAGTCCACTTTTCTGAAACTTGATGTCCTGCATTCAGGCTTTCTTCAATCATATAAAAGCAAATATCTGAGATCTCTACGTTTTCTGCCCCATATAAATGTACAAAAACCTAAATAAATAAACTGAACTATAGTCAAATAATAATTACTGACTATAAGCTGTATGATGGAAGGAACGAATCCTGTTTATTTGGTAGGGCTGCACCCCTTCCCCATCCGCCACAGCCCTAGCAAGGGTTTACGTGTGTTTCTTTAAAAAACAGAGGATGATGTAAAATGTCAATCCAGGTAGTGGGTTGGTTGTGCACTGAAAATCTAAGCAATCTGTTGAAAATACGGTGGTCCTGAGTCAGGTAGTAAAATGTAGAGACTCTTAACCAGCTGAAATTTGGAATTGGAAAGAAGAGAATACTTTATTCAGCTGCCCAAAGCATCTTTATTTCCTGGCCTGCCAGCTCCCTCGCCAGATGTATTTCACTAGGAGCCCATGCGGACACGTGTGCTGATTCTGACACAGCAACACTCGGCTGCTTTGGGAAGGACTATTTTGGAGCATGAACGTAATTAGATATTCAGCTTTAGGCAGGTGTTACATCTTTGTCAGCCTTTTCTTCTCTCTCTCTTTTTTTAACTTCCTCCTTTCCTTCTTTCCCTTTTACTTGGTAAATATATCTGTCGGAATAGAATTCTAGAATTCTGGCCCAAAAGCCACAGCATTTGTCAGTGGGAGAGCATGTGGGAGGGAATAAATATATTTTTCGAGTCACTGCCTCTCTCACAACTCCCACAGTCGGGATGGATACCTGTAAGTATTCTTTCTGCAGGGGAAGCTCCAGTACTTAATTTATGGATGTGCTCAGCCTGATTCTAGAAAATAGTGGTGAAAGATAAAGAATCAAGGAAAAAGATCAAGTTCTCACAGTAGCTGCTTGCTAATTAATCCCTGTGATTAACCACCTGAGAGAATCATCTAAGAATAGCTGTGTTTGGCAATACGTCTTTCTCCTTCCTCCCTCTGTTTTTGCTTGTTCACAAACAGCAGAAAATAAAAGGGATTTGAAATTGAATATTTTGACAGTTTGAAGACAATAATCGTGGCTGTAATTACTGTAGTGATTTTTTTCTTTGGTGATCTATACTTGGAAAAGAAGCAGGCGGGCCATTCTTTTTATATTCAACCTTGTTATCCTTTCCAAATTATTCAGCTTGGGCTAGCTCCAGATGTATGCATATGGCCCTATGAAATATTGAGGATTTTTCATGAAGTCCAAAACTCCAAAACATGATCAATTTTAGATAGCATAACCCTTCTCACTATAAAATGCCAAGCCAAGCTGAAACTGATAAGCTTACAATAAATGCTTTCATCACACAGATAAAATCTGACTTAGTCCATTTTACACTATCTAAAATATATAATAATTCATTGCTTAAACAGCCTTAAATTTTTCACTGCAGGGATGTGTTATAGATGCATAAATTACATATAAAGCATTCAAAATATATTGGATGTCATCATATGCCAGGCAGTATATTCACACACAAATACAAACATCTCTATGCATGAGGTTGTATGTTCATAGACTTAACATAGCTATTAATAAATATGCTGCTGAAAACAGTCAATTTTATTATAATGATTAGATGATGATCTATAATTTTACTGTCCGGTGGTGTCTGATAGCATTTCATTTTAGATCACTCTTGCTATTTTTCTTATATGTTTATATATAGAAAGCTTTGAAATATGAAATCAACATGATTTGGAAATGCAGTATGCTTTAAAAATTATTTGTTTTCCATTTTGTTTATTATTGCTATGTAGCTGTTTACTTTTAGTGATCCATATATTTCCTTGCAAATGGGCTACACTGAGTTTAACTCTCCAGAAATCTCTGCCCCTCTTCATTAATTCTTTATAGGCTCACTATGGTACGGTAGGAGTTCATACAAGTTTAGATGTTTTCCAACCAGACATGACTTTCTGCAAGCACTGCCTGTTCATGGGTTTCATTATTGGTATCTATGCAATGAGAGAACTACAATAATGATTCCTGAATCTTTCTGATTTCCAAGATTCTCATGCCCTCCCCTTCCTTCACCCCCATGGCCTATTCAATTGAAGGAAGGAGGCATAGAGCAGCCTACATTCAGACCTTCATTAAACAAACTTAGTTACACATAGCTTCTGTACTAGCACTCAGGATGGGAGGCTGGAGGGTATATAAGAAGACCTGGTATTCCACTAACACATTGTATATTCTGAATACTTCAACTTCCCTCTAGATGTGATTGTAACTCAACCTGCTTTTAGGAAAGCTAGAGGGTCCTGTGTAATATACCAGGCTGTGAGATCTCAGAGGTAGGATTTAGAGCTCAAGCCTCACTCTTGATAAGAAAGTTGCGTGTGTCTAACTTGGTTCTGTGTATCACCCAGTTTCTAGGCCATGAGTGCGGCCGTGGGTGCTGATGAGATTGCATGTGAGAATATATAAATCCTGAATCTGGCTAGAGAATAACATCGTTCCTTCCAGCAATAAGTCTGTCATACTTGGGCAGGCCCAGTGAACAAGGAGTATTTAGATTTTATTAGTTGTTCAATGTAAATGAGGACACCAGTCAGTATTTCCCAGCACCTGGCACATAACAAGTAATCAGTGTTTGCTAAATAAGTGAATTCCTCAAATCTACCTCTTCTTAAAGTGCTATATACACATCCAGGGATACAAAGTTGGGAGGAAAGGACTTATTTCATCCATTTAAATTTTACTTAATACGTATTGATTACATCTTAGACAGATAGTGAAGGTATATTAGAAAAGGAAAGATAAGCGAAGAACCTTTTTTTCGTTTTTGCCTTTTATTGATGATACATGCTGATCACTCAGTGAGATAATCATCAGTGTGTTCTGAGTTGAGGACAGGATAGGTACATTACAGAATGAAGACATTCAGTGATATTTCTCTACAGATACAATCAGCTTTATCAAACACCTACTATGTCCTGGGCATGTTCTGCATTGTGAAAATGAAGCACTAAGCATATGCTTTTCAGTCTACTCATTCAGATGGCTGTACACAGTTAATTTAAACCAATCTTAGTTCAGAATAAGGATAACTCAAGGACAGTATCCAAAAGGTCATTTCTAAGAAGTTAAACAAGTTTTCCATGTACCTCTCTATTTGCAATCATATTTCAGAAAACAGTAGTATTCATAGGTGTTAAGAAAGGTGTCCTGGAACTTTGGCTTATCGTTATGCTGATACTTATTATTCTGTTTTTCCAAAATGGGTCATTAGAATATAAATGTAGAAGGGAAAGACTCACTTCACCTACTTAGATCTTAACTAATGCCTACTGATGATATGCCAGGTATGGTCACAGGGGAGGAAAATTAGGAAAAGAAAAATAGCAAGAAATACTGTACTTTTGCCTTCTGATGCTGATTCTTGTTGATTTTATACATACACATATTTCATTTTTGGAAAGAAATGTGTAAGTAAGGTGAAATTCCTGCAGCATTTTTTTCTCCTCAACCATGTGTGCAATCTATTTCTCTGGCTGTCAGTTGCCTAGGAAACCTTACTAGACTCACATTTGATTGGTTGTTAACCTTGGACTTACCATTAGAGTTTTGAGCACAGTGTGTGAGTGTCATCACTCTGGTAAGTTGTTCCAAAGACAAAGCAATGCTCTCTGAGCCTACTTACAAGCAGATGCAAGCAGAACTGAGTTAAAGGTGCCATCATGTTGCAGGAAGATCTGCATGTGGAATTTTTAATATTCTCCTACAGGACATTATATAGCAAGATTTTATCAGTAATGCACACTTGATCTCTTACCATGCGTTTAAAATTAATTTTCTGTCTTGGTCTCAGCTTTGTAATTTAAGGTGTATATTTGAGATCCTTAATTGTGATTATTTTGCAGAGGATTAAAGCTTTTTGTGAAGAGAGACTATTTTATCTGCTTGGGGTTAGTTGTTAAATAATTCACAATATAATTTCCAGAACACATTCTTTGCATGAGGTATTTAATAAGTTTAGTATATGTAATACAAATTATGAACTACTTCTGTATATAATGTCTCATTCAGTTTTTTAGCTAATTTGTTAGCCAAGTATGACAAATCTAATTATCTAATCTAAAAGATGAGATATTAAACATCCAGTTAAATTAAGTTGTTTACATATGATCACACATTTGAAAAGTAGCAAACCTGAAACTCACATCTGGGTCTGCTGATTAAGTTCATGTTTTCCAAAAGAAATTTGAATTTCTATACCTAACAAAGCAGTATATCTTGGTTGCTTATAGCTCCAAAATATGTCCAGGAAACCATACCTTTCCAGTCTCTGTTGTATCACTTATTTAAGTTGCCATCGTTTCTTCTTTTAACTTTTGCAGTAGTTGACTAATTTGTCTCCTGAATAGTACCATTGCCCTATAAAATTCATTCTGCCTACAAAGCTAAGTAGTTTTTAAAATTTTTTATTGCAGGCATTTTTCAAGTAAAAAGTGCACACCATGAAAAGTATGAATTACAAAATTACGGTGCAATGAATTTTAGTAAATATATACTTCAACTATTTCCAGAATTAAGATGTAGGCCATTTTCTGTACTCCAGAAAGTTTTCTCAGGCCCTTTTCCAGTCACCATTCAGAAATCTCTATTTCCATTTCCTTCACTTAAATTTGCTTCCTCTCTTCTTGATTTTATATAAGTGAAATCATGCAGGATGCATCCTTGGACTCTGGCTTCTTGCCTCAACAAAATGTTTTTGAAATTCATCCATATGGCTACATACATCAGAAGTTCATTGCTTTGAGTGTGATACAGTATTCTGCCATAAGCACAGATCTAAATTTGCTTATCCATTCTACTTTGGGTAGACTTTTTACTTATTTCCTGTTTTTTGGTTATAGTGGCACAGTTAATATTTTAATATAAGTTTTATTTCAAAAAATATTTTAGATTTACAAAAGAGTTGTGAGTGTGCCCAAAAGAATTAACAACAACAAAGAAGAATTAACACCCCCCCATTCAATTTCCTCTGTTATTAAACACCTTAGGCTAATATGTAGTATTAGCATACTCATCATAGCTAATAAAATTTTTTATAACTTACAAATCATTATTAATGAAAATCATATATTTCTTAAAATTTCCTTAAATTTCACAGTGTCCATTTTCCATCTTAGGATCTTATCTAGATTCCTCAATCTAAACAACATGTGAACCCGAAATATTCCTTGTTTTTGATGTATTTGGGACTGTTGAGGAATTTTGGAAAGGAGTTTCGTAGACTAAATCTGCATGTGTGCTTTTGCTTTCTTTCTCCCCGTGATTAACTGGTGGTTACTGGCTTCCAGAGAAAAGGCGACAGGTGCAAGGAGTCCCTGCCTTCGCATTGCAGCAAAGCTTCATCTTGCCGTCGTGACTGGTGTGTCCTTTGCCACCGTGCAGTTTTTCCTCCTTTGCCCACAGTGCACTTTAGAAGGAAGTCACTGTGCACAGGCAGCACTGTGCAGCATATGACCCCCGCAGTGCCTGGAAGGAACAGTATCTATATAGTTATTTGGAATTTATCTTCAGAGAAAATTTGCCTTTTTTTCCTCTTATTAACTTCATCGCTAACTTACATAAGTGTAGACTCATTTATATTTATCTCTGTCTTATAATCCAATGCTTTGTTCTTCATTTAACCCCTCAGATCACTCCAACTTTCGCCACTGGGGGTACTTTTAGGTGGCTTTGTGACCTGTGCAATACCATTGAGCTGTGTGGGGCATTTTTATTTCATGTTGTTGTTTTAAACACTTTCTGGCACAATATACTTCAGGCTCATCTTGTATATACCTTGCTCCAGCCCTGGATCAGGCTTTTACATAAAGGTCTCTATCCTTTCACTGGAGAAGAGCGTTAGAAACTGAGAGCTTCTGTAAGCAATTCTGAGTGTTTTGCTGAGTGAAAGCTTTTAATTTTAATGAAATCCAACTCATCTGTTTTTTCCCCTCCCATCATAGAGTACATGTTTAGAGTCATACCTGAAGGGCTGGGGATATAGGTCAGCAGCATAAGCACCTGCCTGGCAAGTGCAAGGCCCTGAGTTCAATTCTCAGTACCAAAAATAAAGAGTTGTACCTGACAGGTTATCACTTTATCCAGGGTCACATAGATTTTTCTCCTGGTTTCATAGTTTTTTGTTTCATATTTATTTCTGTGGTCTAGATTAAATTAATTTATGTATGATTAGGTGATACTTGCTGTGTGGATGTCTAGCTGTTCCAGCACCATTTGTTGGAAAGATTATCCATTTTCCATTGAATAGTGGCTAAATTTGTGTGAGTCTATTTCTGAGCTCTGTATTTGGTTCTGTTGATCTAAATCTGTTCTTTCACCAATTCAAAAGTGACATAATAGCGGTAGCTTTATTGTAAGTCTTACAGAATGTAGGGGTGCTCTAGTCCCCCAATTTTCCTTTGCTTCTTCAGTACTGTACTATCTCCATGTCCTTTGCATGTGTGCATGAACTTTAGAATCACTTTGAATCAACAAAATAGCTTTAAGCATTTTAGCTGAGATAACATTGGATGTATTGACCACCTTGAGAAAAAATATTTTAAAAATATTGAGTCGTCTCATCTATGAACCCAGGCTATCTCTCAGTGTATTCAGATCCTCGATTCTTCCATCAGTGTCTTTTCTGTTTTCTACTTACAAATCTTTTGCGTATTTTCTTAGATTTAAGCATAACTACTGTTGTGCTAACATAAATATTATTTTTGAATTTCATATTCCAATTTTGTAGAGGTGGTACACACCGTGAGTTTGAAAACATAACTAATGTCAAATTTAGTCACTTCGCTCAAGATTTACATTCCTTATTCTGGCCTAAAAAATCCTGCCAATCTCTCTAAACTAACCTGGCATCAAGCTGACTACCGATTCTTTTCATTGTTTTATTAGCACACATTTGCATTGCATTAAGTTTGCGCTCACTGGGGGTCATTGGTACCTGTACGTGCCGACGCTGCATTCTTTTCATGTCTGCTTCCGCCATACCACTTCTTCATCCTCTTCCCACTTGGAAAAATATCTGCCTCCCTGTTTCCTTCTTTTATTTTGCTCTTTAGTTTATTTCTACTGTGCGTGTCTCAGATAAGGGAAACTATGTAATATTTAAGCGTGTGTGTCTGATTTATTTCACTTAACATTATGGCTTCTAGGTGCACTGGTTTTCCTACAGATGACTCCAATGTATCCTTCTCTGTAGCAAAGCATTACCCCATCGTGTATAAGTGCACATATTCTTTGCCTCTTCATCGGTTAATGATCTTTCACATCCAAACTCATGGTCTTTTTTACTTCTTGACCCATTCCAAAACTGTGTGTGCCTCAGGTCCTTATAATTGTTTGCCATCTTGTGTGTGTTTCTCTTTTCATAATTTGTTTGTCTCTGCTTTCGGCTGCTTTTATACTTTAGGTCTCAATTCAGATTTCAGGCGTCAGAGTGGCCTTCTCTCTAATCAGTGCACTCAATGTAGATTCAACTTTTCTTTCTTCACTTTGCGTTTACCCTTATTTTGTGGTCTTCATAGCATTTCTCACTTATTAGCATTGTTGTATTTATTTATTATTCTTATTTATCCATGATCTTTACCTAAATACAATATAAATTAGATGACAATGGGAACACTACCTGTTTCATTTGCTTTTATATTCCTAGAGCTTATCACTGCATTTAGAGTAGAGACTTATTTAGTTATCTCTAAATGAAAGAATGTATCTACTTTTAGGATCAAAGATACACTGAGCTCCAATATCTCAACTTCAGTGAAATCTTTCGTGAGCCCCTAAACTTCAATGATTTTTTTCTTCTTTGAATATCTTTCAAAGTTTATTCATCCCTATGTGATTATTTACTCTTCTCCTTGTTGACATACATCTTTTATCTTTTACTCTACTATAGAATTGCTGAGAGCAGATTTATTGATGCTGAGAGCATCATTTATTGATCTACAGGTATTTCTATTTTTCATGCCTCCAGGGAGAAAATCTTACATTTTGTGTATTTAGTTGTTGAATTAAAATGAGTTGATAGATAGGTTGGTAGTCAAAGACTAGATCTGAACCAAACAAATCCCATCAATTAATTGTGTACTGTTATTTCTCCAAGCTGTGAAAGAATCAAATCTGAAACATTGATTGATAATTATTAAACATTTTAAACAGGAGCTATGGCAGATGCATGAATGATCCACCCATGTGTTCTGGACCCTTTTATCATTGGCATGAACATGAGATTCCCAATAGCAGGAACCTGCCTCCTTTGTTGGAGAACCGTCCTCAGGCATCCTGAGAGAGATGGGTCTGCAAACAGAGAGAAACAGAGCTGTATCCTGCCCCCTCTAGTGAAACTACAAGCCCACGATGAAGAGTCTATAGGTACAAATGTTCTAGCTTCTCAAGATATTACTACTCACATCTACGAGTGAGGTTCATGCAGCCATCAGATCTCCCCATGTTGGTTTGTAATCTAGCATGGGCCCCTCCCATTCCAATCTTATTGTGTAATCAGCAATTTGTTTTTCAGAGCAACATTTCTTAAAACATCACATGAGTTTAATTCTCATCTCAGACCAACTTCTACAGAGCCTAACTTGAGACTTGAACCAGTGAGTGAGACTCCTTTGAGAATCTGCTGAAGACCACAGCTTCTTTTCAAGAAAAAGAAAGTTTTATTTATATGAAGATATTTGTAAAGTCAATAAGTTTTAATTTAAGAATCGTTAAGGTAACTTCTTATTGATAAATCTACTTATTCAGTTCTTCAAAAATAAGTTCAGTAAGTATTTACAATATGCCTGGAATCACTCTGAGTTCTGATGGTGCTGGAGTGAATAATTCCAACTAACCCTTTGCTTCTATGGAGCTCACCTTCAGGAGGAAGCAGATAATAACAAAGTTCATAAAATTGAGCATACAATGCTTGGTGTCATACAAATAATTAAAATAGAAAGCTAGTGGGTGATTACCTCAGGTATGATGATGAAGTCAGATTCCTTAGAGTATTCAGCATTTAAACTGAGGTTTGAATGACCAGCAGGAGTCAATCATGCAAAGATCAGGGGACTGAAACATAGCCATAAGGATCAGCAGTGTAGGAAAAAATAAGAACCAGTGCAAAATCTTTGGTTAGGAACAGGCTTGATAGGTGTGAGAGAAAGATGTTCAAGTATCTACCATGGCTTCCAAAGTAGAGAACCATATTAGATGATATTGAAAAGTGTCCAAGCATCTGATCATGGAAAATAAGTCAAAATATAGGATTTGAGTTGTATTGTAGGTGAAGTGGACATAATGGTGATCACTACCACTCTTCCTCTAGAACATTCTATTGTTAAATGCCCTAACATGGGAGTTAGACTAAATTTAGTTTAATTGGTGCCATTAATACTAACCATTCCTCCTTCTTACATCACATCCTTTCATTAGTCCCTGGATCCTTTTCCTAAAATATTCCCCTATAGGAGAAAAAGGTAAATGACATGACAAGTAGTTGAACAAACTACAATGTCATTTTGAAATCACCCTTACCCCATAATGAGAACTGGTCAAATGAATCATGTTAGCTTTTAAGTACATCTCAGGAGTAGGTTCTATGCAAAGAATGGCACATGGAGGTGATAAAGCCTTAGACCATACAGAGTACATGTTACTGTTGTCCTTTTATTTATCTTGGGTGCGCTGAGATTGTTACGGATGGCCATCATCAGTATTGGTTTCTCAAGGATTTCATTTCAAAGAAATGGATAGAGGTCCTCATTTATTTTGCAGTCACTTTAAATTCAGCAGAATGTTCTGCAAAGAAACATAATTTATAATTTTGGAATCTCAAGTTTAAGGGGGAGAAAAGCCACATGGCTTCGGAATATTTTTTCAACTCTTTCATTGGCACCATCGTGGTTATTCTACAACTCGTGCCCCGAACAGGAAAAGAGTCTTTCCGACAAAACATGCTTGATAAGACAGCTGGAGTTTCTGGGAGAGTGTTGACCAGAGTAATTGCTGTATTTCTGACAGCTGCTATAAAGTTTTTACTGCGAGGATGAAGCTTAACCCCTTGCTAACTGAATTTCAGGAAACCAATTCCTTGTTATATTTTGCTAACACACATTAGGATTATTACTGGCGGGAAAAAAAAAAAAAAAAAGCTCTGAGCTACTTCACTGGAGGAGCATAATGTTCCATGCCTTGATGTCTGAGTTCAAAAGCTTGGAGGAAATATTTATATAACAGATTTTTTAAAAGTGACTCTTACGGCTCCTCTGCTTGTCCCCATTCTGGTTTCTATTGTCACATGTGCCTTAGCATTCAGCCCGCTTGATAAGCAACAGAAAATAAGCTGCATTGGGATATGATTAGGCTTGAAGCTCACTCATTTCAGGCTGAGTGCAGCATGGCACTTTGTCCACGAGGGAGGAATTGCAGATTAAGATGCAGCACTCTCTTTAATCCTGGATTGCCAAGACATTGTTGAAAATCTTTGTCTCCTACTCATCTCCTAAATCACCAGAGTCATCATTTTGCAGTAGCCAGTTGTCGAATATTTACTGAGAATCTACTATTTCTGGATGCTAGACTAATGACTAATGGGATACTGAGAAATACAAATTGTAATCTCCACCCTCTAAGTTTATGTCACGGGTTTAACACTGTGATATGTGGAAAAATAAATATTAACAGAAGGTAATAAGTGTGCTAGCACCATGATGACCAAAAGTACCTGGTTTCTGCACAGAATTTCAAATAATACTCCAGTTAATGACATAAACAGTGTTGCTGTAGGAATTTTGAGAATGTCAAGCTGTGAAATACAGAGTTTGTATTGAACTAAAGAGGAAGCAGCTTCCCTCCTTTGGTGCCCAAGATTCTTTACTCTATATGCCAGGCTTGGGTGAGGCATTTGCCTTCCAGGTGGGTTGGTAGACCTGTTCTTAGGGTTCTCATGTCCTTGGTAGAGTACACAGACATCCACTGTCATGGCTTCTTCAGACCTCTGCCTCCATCCCATGCAGAGATTCTCCTAACTGCTGGCTGCTTCTCAAAGAACCAGACTATTTCCTTCTCCTCAGGAAATCCAGCACAGCACAACTGCTACAAGAAAATGAAAGACAGGCATGAGTCTTGTAATCCACTTTTCTTGTGCCTTAAAAACACAAAGCTTCCTTGGCACCAGGGGGAACAGAAGATTATTCTATCTTTGTCAAATAGGTGGGGAAAAGAAGCAGCACAAAGGGAAGAAATCACTTGGTCATATTAAAAGCAAGTAGGAATAAAAAAAAAACAGAACAAAAAGAAGATAAGAATATTCTAGCACCTGACCAATATCATTAGTCTATGTATAGAGCTTTGCTACCCAGCTGGGGTTCTAGCACTAGCTCTAGCTGGGACACCTGAGAGTTTGTTACAAATGCAGACATTCACTACACTAGCACCCCATAAGTGAACCCAAATATGTTTTTTCACATTATTTCCGGGTTATTGTAATACCTATGAAACTTTTAGATCTGCTGTTACAGCAGACAAAAGCACTATGTTTACATACCATAAACAGATCCTTTGGTCAAAGCACAGTTTCTGCAAGAGAGAAATGTTGTCATGTCTATATATGATGGCTGGTCTCAGCAGTTAGACTTGAAAACTGTTTTCAAGGGATTAGAAGTGTCCCTCTAGTTGTGTAGAGCCACTGAAGTTTTTGTACCAGAGAATGACAGAAGCAAAGGGCTGATGCAAGAACATTCAGCTAACAACAATGGATGAAAGGGATTAATCAACACAGTTATTCAGGGTTACGTATTTATTTGAATCCATCAGAAGCTTTTACAACTCCATAAACCTTTTCAAGTTGCTCGCATATATTTGAAGTCATATAAATGAATGTATAAGATTTTATGATGCAGATACTTCTATGAATGATTAGAAAAGGGAATTTTAGCTCTTGGAGTCACTGGAAAAAGTGGGTAGGGACGAGAAACCTGGGATGAAATAAATTGAATGTTCACAGCCTGCTAGAGACTCTCACCAAATAGAAAATGTAGCCCCAATGAGGCTCTTGTAGGACACTATACAAGTCTTTCAGATTCCTTAACATCACAGTGCATATCTTATTTCAGCTGCCTTTGGGTGATTTTTTGCCACTTTCTTGGATTCTCACCTGAGGTAGGTCAGGATGCAGAGTGGCACTGAAGATTGTCATCCTCCTCATAGCACCTCTAGCTCAGTGGTTTGCACTGCCATGACATGTTAAAATCACCTGCAGAGCTAGACAGCCATCCCTGGTCCCAGCAAGTGCTTATTTCTAGTAAAAACATTGCTTGTGAATAGGTCATTAAATGAATTGGTCACTAAATGAGAAATTGGATATAGTCTGTGTATTAGAATATTCAGAATACAGAAATAATCAAAAGAAACTTCAGTGTGGTCACTTTGCTTTTACTTGCATAACTCTTATATGAAATTCTGTAATGCATAACAGAACATAAAGCTACAGTCCGGTACTGCACAGTACAAACAGCAAAGGCTACAGTACTATATAAACAAGATGTACTGTACTAAGAAAAGACACTGAGGAGCTATAAATAAGATGTACAGAAATGGACAAAGAAAAAGACCAGTTGTGAGTCCAAGCAGTGGATCATAAACCCAAACAATATGCCTCCATCCTAAGTTCACACACGTGTTAGACAAGTAGGTCATTAAACAAGAAATATTTGTAGTTCCAACTGTCAGATAGGACAAAAGTCAAGTACACTGAAAATCACATAAAAACACTATTTTTTTCTTCTTATATAATAAAACATAATGGTTTCTATTTTTAAAATATGAATCATCTGCCAAACACCCAGATCTGTATTTCTTGTGGGTTACCTATGAAACCACCCTGCAGATAAACTGTGGGTCATGTAAAAGTTTTACCAGTATGCTCAGTTTACAAAATAATGAGTTGAAACTAAGTAAAGTAACACATTTCCACACAGTTCATATAACAAGTGGTCTAGCCAGGAGTCGTCAGCCTGAAGAAGTGAGACTTAGAGCCTGACCCTTGGTCTGAAACACAAATTTTGAGAATAGCTGACTATCCATCCTCCCTAGCACAATGAAGGGGACTGAACATAAAGTGTGTGTAATTCTAGGAAAATAATGTGTTCTGAGATTCAATTTGTATGTGTTCAAATGGGCTTTGGTGCAATTGATCATTTCTAGATGCCATCAGTGCCTACTGTGCTGCCTTATAGATCATAAATATCACAGAAATGATTTTCAGGTGGTGAGCCAGGTGACTCCATGAGAACCTTCTGAAAGGGTGCAGCGCCTTCTCTATGCGTCACCTCTCCATTGCTGGGCTAAGTATCTGACCTACACAATTTAAAGGAGGAAAGTCCTCTTTTGGCTCCTGGTTTTGCAGGGTTCAGTCCATGGCTGGCTGGCTGGCTCCAGGGCAGAAACTTCATAGCTGAAGGATATGGTAGGAGAAAACTGTTCATTCAGGGCAGCCAGGAAGCAAAATAGACAGAATAATCAGAGGAAGGAAAAGACTAGGCACAAGAATACATACGAGGTCATGCCCCTAGTGATGCACCTCCTCCAACCAGGCCCCAATTCCTGATAACACGTTCAGCTATGAGCTCATTAATGAAGTAATGATTAATCCATTCAGTTGCAAACTCATGGATTAATCCATTGGTGAGGTTTTTGGATCCATGATCTAATCATCTTCCCAAATCCCCATCTCTGAGCACAAAGGACTTTGGTAGATATTTTTAATCCAAATCAAAACTCCTCCTGGTTAAACCAAGCATAGCACCAGAAACCTGACATCCCAATGCATTTTCTCAACAGCTACCATCAGTAGCTCTGTCTTAATTGATTTGCTTACCAAATGTTGGCTACTGTTTTTATTTGGAGTTTCATATGCTCACTTTATTCTAGTTACATTGAAGGTCCTCAGTCCTCTTGATCTTTTTCCCACCTCAGAATGGAAGGGAAGTTCCATACTGGATGTTCTTCCCATTACATTCAACTTCCCAGCTCCTTTCCTATTCTTCTGCCTGAACACCATCACCACTACCCTATGCTTGGTGACTTACTCAGCTTTCTGTCCCTTTGACAAAATACCTGAGCAAAATCAAGTTGAAGAATGCAAGATTTATCTTGGCTCATGTTTGCAGCCTAGGATCACTTGGCTACAAGGGAGAAGGAAGAGACAGACAGACATGCACGCACACACACACACACACACACA
>PVLD010025360.1:0-22500 GCA_004027595.1 Dinomys branickii | reverse complement strand
CATACCTAGCTTAGTAAGAAGGGAGCTTCTTTGAGAAGAATGAGCAGATTTATATAGGAAAAACCAAAGGGCATTTTTGAGAATAAATAGAAGACAAGAACACGCGATGTTTATTCATGCAGATGTGAGTGTTCCATCCATTCCTTGGGGCAGGAATCTCCCCCCGGGAGGGGAGGGGTTTATGGCAGAGTCACTCAAGTTCTCCTTTCTGGGCATAGACTTTCCCCAATGAAAAGAGTTTGTGCCGGCTTTATTTCTCAGAAACGTCTGCTTTTAGTCAGCTAAGGGAAGGTCTGAGAAGGTTTATTTCTGGATCTGTTGATTCTCAAATGTCTCTAGCTCAAAATATCAACTCTGGAATTCCAAGTGAATCCCCACACCTGTTACAGAATAATTTTAAAAGAATTAGGAGAAGGAAGAGGAGGAGATAAAATCATGATCATATGGATATACAATCCAAATGTCTCAAAAACTTTATTTAACTCACTTACTAATGAAGAAACTAGGAAAGTGGTACAACTCATTCAAAGGATAACTCAAAACACATATACATATATAGTCCAACGGGAATGCCAAAATAAAATTTTAATATATGCAAAAATGATTCATATCTATGGGGAAATAATCAATGCATCTCACTATCTGCATTTCTATCACAGCAAATCTGCATTTCTATGTGCAGTAATCATTTGCATAAATGTTACTAGAGTTGCAGAAATAGCTTAAAGATGTGAGGTGCAGATGACACAGCACAGTGATCATGTCTTTTCTGCTCACTGCAAAGTCTTTCACACTTTTCCCATCAGATATCACTGGCCAGAGAGCAAACCAGACACCGCTCAGGGGCAGCTATGTAGCTGGGTTATTTGCTGTTCTATAAACCATTGCTGCTGTAACTCTTTGGGCAACCTTTGGGGATTAGTATCACTTCCACTTATTAGTGGTAGCATGGCTTACTGCTAACTTAGGAACACAGATCAGGGCTGAGGGGCCTAACCTCAAGCAGGGGAAGGAAGATACACTGCCCACTAGGAAAGGCACTTTCACATAGTTTCAAAGTAGTATGTGTATGGCTTGAATCTAGATGTTCCACCAAAGCCTCATGAGCTCATAGGTGGGGCTATTTGACCTGGCTGGATCTAGGGTATGTGGTACTGGGATTAAGGCTGTATGGTACTAAATCTGTCCACTGACTGGAATTAACATACTTCAGGGTAGCATCACCCAAAAGGCAGGTAGTTTGGGTGGGATAAAAGGAAAATGCAGGCTGCTGTTGCTGCTGCTGCCGCCTTGCTGCCTGCATGGACTGCTTCTCCGGTGTGATGCTCCTCTGCTATGCTGCCCGGCTTGAGAACCAGCTGAACTGTGGACTGAAATCTGTACAAACTGTGAGCTGAAATGAACCTTTCCTCCTTAAACTTGTGGGTATTAGGTATTTTGTCTCAGTAACAAGAAAAGCAACTAAGACACTTCTAAAGATGTTGATTATTTACCAGTGTTCAAAGGGTGTCTTTATAACTGAGAAGTTTGTGGGAGGGTACTTTAGTTAATGGAACAAATTAAGTAATGTAACAAATTGAAACAAGTAATAGAGCTACTTTAGTGATGGAACAAATCAAAATCTTTCCCAATTTGATTGATTGAAATCTTCAGTGACTTTTTTGTCGCCGATATCTAATCTGACTCTATCACAATGTCAAGTGTAATGAACCAGACACTCAAGATTAAGTATCACATGATTAATCTATGTGAGAAGCCCCAAGTGTAACTAATTCAAAGAGCAAAATAAACAGGTGACAACAAATAGGGAGGTAGACTTTATGGAGGTAGGAAGGGGTCTTGGAATGGAAGGAGATGGGGGCAGGGGTGGAGGGAGGGAAAGTAGAGAGGGTCAAATGCAGTGTGTGCACGCACCAGTTGCCCATGATGAATGTATTCATGGTGAATCACAAACATACGCTACTAAAAATTTTTTTAAATTTTAAAACTAAAACATCAGCCAGACATGGTGACACACACCTGTAATCCCAGCACTCAGGAGGCTGAGGCAGGAGAGTTACTGTGAGTTTGAGGCCAGCCTGGGATACACAGTGAGTTCAAGGCGAGGATGAATTATTTAGTGAGACCCTATGTCAAAAACAAACAAACAAATTTAAAATAAAACATCCATTCAAAGTCAGAAACATTCTGATAAATAATTTACCTGCAATCTTCGAATGTGTCAAGGTTATGAGAGATAAGGAAATATTGGGAAATGGTCCCAGGTGAATTTAAAGACTTATGCCAATTAATCACAGAGGGTTATTTCCAACTAGATGCTCTTACTACAAAGATCACTTTGGGAGCAGCTTGTCAACTTGAGTGAGTGCTGAGGATTAAAGCATCATCGTGAATCAATGGTTATTTCCTAATTGTAATGGTGGTATAAGCACATTTACCCATGTTTATGATTATACATGCTGTATCATTCAAGGGGTGGTGGAGCATCAGGTCAGCAACTTAATTTCAAATAGTTCAGAGAGATTAAAAAGGTTTTATATTATACCTGCAAATCTGTCAGTTAGAAATCATATCAAAATTTAAATTTTTTTAAAAGTATCATTAGCACTTATAGCTACTGAATCATAATGTCATGAAAACATGAACTAATTTTACAATACAATTTTTGAAAACCTGCATCTGCCACTAGATAAAAATTTAACAGACAAGACATAGGCCAGGGCTGTAACCCAGAGCCAGATCAACTGTTGAGCATGCTAGAGACCCCGGGTTCAGTCCCCAACACCACCAGCAACACAGCCATCATAGAAGTACAGTGTTCATAAAGGTGAATCACTGGAGACTTTTCAAACTAGCAGCATGCAAACAGAGGTAGTGTGTTGTTAGACATCTTCACCTGCGATCTGGAGGCTGACAACTTACCAAAGAAATGTTTTCAGAAATTCTGTGTATTAAAATTTGTCCATAAAAAATTGATAGAGACATAGAGAATCATTCTCAACAAGGATCAATTTTGTGTACACATCTGAGATTTCTAAAGTGTATGATGTTCTGTGGAATACAAATCCCTGGTTTTTGCTTTGTTTTAATCAAATGGTTGGGAAAGTTATGAATTTTTAAAAACTGTCACAAGTGAGGTACTATTTACAAAACCACTCACTCCAGAGGTTGGACTCTCCCCTTTATGAAATTCCACGCTCTAAAATAACCAGGAAGAGGCAAAGCTGGACATAAATGAATCATTCCTTATCAAATGTAAATTGTATTGTCACTGAAAGTTCTCTTTCTATCTTACAAAGGAAATACTTTTTATTCCTTTCATGCTTTGATTATGGCCCATATATATGTATTATATATATACACACACACACACACACACACACACACACACACACACATAATAAATACAAATGACTGTTCAAACTGTTCTGGTTTTTATTTATTTCAAAACTATGAATATTATAAAAATTTCCAAAGATTTACAAACTTGGCAAATACAAATAAGCAACATGGTTGCACTTAGAGTCCACAATAATATTTGAAATTATATGTTTGATATTTTAAAATGGTAAATCTAGTACTTAAAAATCTGATATTTAAAAATGGTTGGCATGTCCATAGAAAAACTTCTACAAGGCTGTTTCCATAATTGCCCAAACTTGGAAGCAACCAAGATACTTTCCAGCAGGCAAATGGATAAATATATATTACCAGATGAGAAGATCCCCTCTACAAGGCCTACATGCTGTGCAATTCCAATGACGCGGCATCTGGCAAAAGCAAAGCTGTGGAAGTGATGAAAGCTCCCCGGTCTTGGGGGTAGGGAGGGAAGGATGAGCAGACAAACACAGAGGACCTGCAGGGCAGTGGTCCTGCTCTGTGTGATACTACAGGAACAGAGGAGGGGATGATTCCCTCATGCCCCCAATGAAGGGTCTTGACCAACACCCCTATAACAACAGACAGGTTAACAAGAGAAAACTAGGACAGGGTTATTTGATCCTAGTTTTACACAACATACAAAGCTTTAGATTGGAGACACAAGCATGCAAGAAGCTGCCCATTTTTATAGTTAGATCTGAGGGAAGCATGGGCAGCAGTGCGGAAGATGACTCGGCGACAGGTGTAACCGAGTAGAAAAAGACAGGGCTGGAGCACCAAGGCCTGTCTACCTATCCAAGACTTTCCTTGCCTCTCCATTGTAGCATTTCTTTTTATTGAATGGGGGACAAGACTCCCACCACAAAACTAGGGTCTTAGTTTCTTTATGTCCAACAGTTCCATGAGAAGGCCCGGGAACATTAAAGTAACAATTTGAGGGTTTGGGGCTGGTTTGGGAGATACTGTGTTCTGGATTGTACAACCTGCTTTGTGGAATTCCAACTTCTGTAGAGTGCTTCCAGGAAAAGAGGCAGAAGGACAGAATTCAGGCAGCAGCTTGACTTCTGAGGACTTTACTTCAATGTATCATTTTCAAAGCTCCAATAAGACAGTACTGGTGGATAAATGTTATTAGACACTCATCAAAACCCCTGAAGGCACAAAGCCAAGAATGAGCCTTAATGTCCACCACAGAGGACACAAACATGTCCATGCCAGTTAATGGGTAACCCAAGGGCCACTCTGGAGGGGTGCGGGCTAGGTACTTGTGGGAGTGTACAGCAGGAAGGATGTGGAAATGTCGGCATCCTCCTGTCTGTTTTGTTGTTAACCCTAAAACAGACCTCAACACAAAGTCTACTTTTAAAATACATTGTTACCCTTCAAAGTCAGAATAAGATAGTTACATTTCATGGAATCAGATATTTGTACCATTTCATTCTTAGTTTAGTAGCTTCAAGATAGTGGTTTATTTTACAAACTTTTACCTATATGTTTAGGGAACAATTTTTGATCCTTATGTTTGTATCTTTGATCTCACAAGTACTTTTCACAAGCACTTTTCAGCATCCCAAACCAAACATACACACATCTAATGGCAGGGGTTTCGTTTGCCATAAATCCCTATTTTTGTTAGGGAGGTAAGAGTAAGGAGCACTAGGGAAGTTCAGCCCCAGTCTGGGCAATTTAGCAATTTAGAAGGGCCCTGTCTTAAAATAAAATCTAAAAAGAGCTGGGGATGTATCTCAAGGCAGAGATGCTAGGTTCCATCCTCAGTAATATAAGAAAATAAAAAAAGCAGGGAGCTAAATTGCGATGAAATTCCATTAACTGCCTTTTGGCATTGATTAGGGGTCTGGTGGGGATAGATTAAGGTGTACCATCAGGAGTTCCACAGTTCTTATAGTCCTCTTTTTTTCTATTAAGTCCTTTTATGTACAGGTGTAGACACATCAAGTCAGGAGATATTCCCGTCCTTTAATTTTAAAGGGGCTTTGGACACTCGGAACACATTCTCCCTGAGAAAGATGGCTGCAAACAGTGACAAATTTCTCTCAACAAAATAAGTAAAGAAAATAACAGCTATCTACTAGGTGCAATCTCACCTAACAATAGTCTAATACATATCTGAAGCAGGAATTCTAACATGGCTAGAGCACAAATTTCCGGAAACGGGTGGTGAAGAGGGGCAGGGCGATGACGGAAAAGGAGCTGGGGTTTGGGAGAAGGGGACAGGCAGAATGAGGCCAGCGGGATGGGCGTGGGTCTGGCGAACATTGCGTGGTGGCCAGTGGAGCTGGTGTTGCGCTGAGTCTGAAAGCCCACTTGATGAAGCTCTCTGGTAAAGCGTGGAAATGAAGAAAAATGAACCACATTTCTCCTTCACCTTACCATTACCCCAGAGTCTCCAAAGTGGCTCTGCCAAGACCCCAGCTGCTGGAACCACAAGCTCTGTCTGTCCTGCTGCTAAACAGCGAGTCACACGTGTCGCCTTTTCTCATCCACACCCCGTAGACTAAGCTCCGTCATCTTTCCCAGATTCCGGTCAAGTCTGTCAATTGGCAGCTTCCCTTCCACTCCCGCCCCTCACCTCTTACCCCTAGCTCCTCTAGCAGCCAGAACACGGCCACCAAAACACGCATGATTCCAAGTGGCCCCTCGGCTTAAATTCTCCCGTAGTTTCCCTCTACGTTTCATTTTTTCATCACTACCTGTTTGCACTGCATAATGATTACACTCGCTGTGGGGAGTCTGTAATGCGCACAAGGCATCTTAGCTCTCTCCCTCCCCTCTCAACTCTCCTGTCCCTCCCCCGCCCTCCCTGCTGCCTGTAGCTCATTACCCTTCCCACCTGAGAAAGCTCTATTTCTATTATTTTATTTCCTATATTGCAAAAGTCCCTCCTTCTTTCCTTCTTCCTCCTTGCTTCACTTCCCATCTGAGAAAGACCTCCCCACTTCTTACTATCTGTCCTTTATTTTGCTCTTTACTTATATTTTGGGTTTGCCATATAAAAGAAACTATGCCATATTTAAATGTGTGTCTGATTTATTTCATTTAAAATTATGGTTGCAAGGCTTCCATTTACCTAAAAATGCTTCAAGCTTTTCCTTCTGTATAGCAGAGTACTACGCCATTGTGTATAAATGCAAAGGTGAGTAGAAACACAAAAACATCACTCTGGGTTTGGAGGCAGATTTAGGTTACATCCATGGGCACTGACTGGGTTCATTCCCGAGATATCAAGGCCTGATCTCAGATGATTTGGGGCTTATATAGGATAAGCAAGCAGGAAGTACAGAAGCAGAGTATTTGTTTGCCTTTGATTGGTTCAATAGGCATGATAAGGACCAGCTATGCATCACAGTGACCAGTTGCTTCTAGGAGGCAGAAGTAATTGGAACTTGTAATAGGTACTGTTACCTGAGCAACTAACAAGCTAGCGGGGGGCATTTTCTGCTACATTTTTCCCTTCTTTTAGTCTCCTGGCAAATCTTTGCTTGGCAAGCCACATGTGATCTTTTGAGACACAGCCCAACTAGAAGCAGTCTTAGGATGGGCCCTAGCCAAGGTCCCCAAGACTGAAAGTTTTCCCACCAGGAGTTTCTGATTTGTTTCCCTTATTACAGAATTTCTCCCTAAGTTAACTCTGGCAGAGGAGTAAGGGGTTAATCTGGTCCAGAGTGTGTCCATTGTGCCTTGGATGCTCATCAAATCTGTGTCATTTGAAAGAGCCTTACTGGTTATTTTCTGCTCTCTCAGGGCAATCATCCATAGCGCTAAGGCAGAAAACCACAGCTAGCAGGGACACAGGGAGCAAAACCCAAGGGGGACAATACAATACTTGCGAGCTAAAGTGGAAGCAAGGACTGGGATACACAGCCTGAAAAGGCACGAAAATCAAGAGCAGTATTGCACTACGGTATGGAGCAATCCTGTGAATGGTGTCCTCAGGCTTCAGCCATGTGTGACCTGGTCAGTGTCCAGAGTGAACAGAGCGGGGCTTTGAGTGCATTGTTTCTTCAGAGTGAGCCCTGGAGGAGCTGGGCGGGTAAACGCTCCAGCAATCATCTGGATGGGGTCTTCAAACTCTGGAATGGTGACTTTAAGTCTGGGTTTCTGAAACTTTAGGAGTTCTAGAGGTAGGTAATATGAACCTGAGTTGTATGTGTGTTCAGGAATGTCTACAGGTATGGTGGTCTTTTAGCAAAATTTTTATGGAGCTAGTTACAAGCTATTTCCATAAGGTTATGTTTCATTTTTTTTCAGCTTTTTTAGAGCTTATGGCCTGTATGCTGTTTGTAGTTTTGCCAGTTTTGAGTTATCTCTGCTACAAATTCAGGCTCATTGTGGCTGCCAATATTTAAGGGTAGCCCCTGTCTAGGGATGATTTCTCACAGAAGAACCCTACAAACTTCTGTTGCCCTCTCAGCTGGGATAAAGAATGCTTCGGGCCAGCATTAAGTAGGTGCATATAAGCACAAGAGACATCTGTTAGTCCTATAAGGCTTTCCTTTAATGAAATCTATTTGTGTGTCTGATGGAGGTTGGGGTTGGTGACAAAGATACTGAAGGCTGAACAGGCTGCTGGGTTATGGGTGCCAGTGCTTCGGCTTGAGTTTGCAGAACATATGGTCAGGGCAGGTCTGGCTCTGATTAAGATAGATCTTCTGGGGACACCAGGCAAAGTTCTTCTGGCTGGGATTGATATTTCAGTCAATCAGATCCCTGGAGGGGGCTTAGGTCTCTGGCTTTGTTGGCGGCGGGTTTCCAAATAGCAGCAGGAAGTAGTAGCAGGAAAGCTTTGACCAAAATAGCTCTGTTCAAGGTGATCACAGGCTCCATTGCAAACAGAGCTATTTTCATCTGTAAAAAGGGGATATTCATCATTGTCTTGGTTACTTTTCTCTCGTTGCTGAGACAAAATACCCAACGCCAAAAATGAAGGAAGGAAAGGTTTATTTAGCTTACAGTTTGTGGAGGTTTCACTCCATACTTGGCTGGTTCTGAGGCAGAGTGGCACACGGCAGAGGGCAAACTGTTCAGGGCAGCAGAGCACAGCTAAAACAACCAGCAAAAGGGAGGAATGTGAGACAAGCAGCCTCTCTCCTTACCTTATACTGTAAACAGGCTACCCCCACCCAGGAGGTGTGTAGCTCTCACACAATCTCCATGCCTTCCTCTTTCACAGGCTCAGGATGTGTACAAAGTAAGCACCCTGGCTTCCTGCTGAATCACTCAGCCAAACCTCTAGACTCCCCAAGTTGACAAAATGTATCAACCATAACATTCCTCCCCTTGTCAACTTGGCAACCAGACACATTTCTTTAAACCAGTTTCCAGATACAAAGACATGCTTATATTAGAACCATAACATTTTGCCCCCATACAAATGAAAATTAAACACCTCCAACATTTAAAGGCACAAAATAAACATTACCATTCCAAAAGGCACAAACAGGGGGATACAGAGCATTGGGACCAAAGCAAGCCCAAAATCTAGCAGGGCTAACATTGTGTCTTGTAATTCCACATCCAGCATCTGAAGCAACATGTTGTACATTGTGAGCTCCAAATGGCTTGCCTGAGTCCATCCCTATGGCACTTCTGGTGGTCACAGCCTCCATGGCTTCTCTCTTAGGTCCTCTTTGCTCCCTCCTAGCAGCTTTCCTCAGATGATCCATGTTCCTGGCTTTTCTAAACTTCTGAGGTCTCCAATGGACATATGTCCACATGGGTTGAAACCCCATTCCTGGTACCAAATTCTGTCTTGGTTACTTTTCTCTCATTGCTGAGACAAAATACTCAAAGCCAAAAATGAAGGAAGGAAAGGTTTATTTAGCTTACAGTTCATGGAGGTTTCAGTCCATACTTGGCTGGTTCTGAGGCAGAGTGGCACATGGCAGAGGGCAAACTGTTCAGGGCAGCAGAGCACAGCTAAAACAACCAGCAAAAGGGAGGAATGTCAGGCAAGCAGTCTCTCTCCTTCCCTTACATTGTAAACAGGCTACCCCCACCCAGGAGGTGTGTAGCTCTCACACAATCTCCATGCCTTCCTCTTTCACAGGCTCAGGATGTATACAAAGTAAGCACCCTGGCTTCCTGCTGAATCACTCAGCCAAACCTCTAGACTCCCCAAGATGACAAAATGTATCAACCATAACAATCATCTATCAGGGAGTTTATTTCTAAGTCTGGTCAGCTCAAGAACAATTTGTCAGTCAGAACCAGGCAATAATGATTTTGTGGGCCCACCTTGGTGGGCAGGATTGAGTGGCCCACAGTTATTCAGGAGGTCCAGTACAGCATGTGGCACCTGGATAGTTAGGTCTCACCCTAAGGTGAGCTTGTCAGTTTTTTGATTAGAAGAACAGTGGCTGTTAAATCAGTGAGGCAAAGTTGGAAGAGCAAACTCTAGTGACTGGATCCAAGTATTTGCACAGGTGGGGCCCTGGGCACTTCGGCTGACAGTCTGAGTAAGCGTAATTGTTTTTGTGAACTCAAGGATACAGATTTTATAGAAGCCAGCAGCTCCAAGAAATTTGCAGAGCTTTTTCTTGTAAACAGTTTCTGCCAGATATTACAGCAGAGCTTTTGTGCCTTTTCAGCAGGCAGCTTGGGTGTCATTAATCAGAAGTGCAGTGATATTTTGTGCTGCAAAGCTAGTAAGTTGAGCTATGAGGGTTTTCCAATGAGGGGAAACAAGTTTTTAAATCTCAGGGAGGTTAGATCCAGATTTGTTAACCTTGGAGTTCAGAACTTGGTTTTTTAATTTAAGGACAAAGAGGGGCTGGCCGACAGGAGCCAAACAAAGGCAGAAGAAGGCATTTGTTAGGTGCAGGCAGATGTATCAGCAGGCTGTACATGGGAAGACTGAGGCAATATATACAGAGGACAACTGTGGCAGAATTAGCAGTTTGGAGATCTTGAAATGGCTTTACAGGCTGCAGAAGTGTATTTTAGCAGTTTGACAGTCGATATACACTTTGCAGTGACAGTCTTTCAGAATTCCAAACTGTTTGAGGTGCTGAGGTGTGCCTGGATGCCTGCGTGCTTCCCATGAATAAAGTATTGTCTGAGGGTCACGCAGCATGGTTGGTGGTCAGGCCTGAAGGTGAGACTTTGGCCCTCACCTATGAGAGGAGATTTTAGAACTTCAAGATTGCAGTTTTCTGTCATTGGCTGATGCAGACATCATCTTTCTCTCAGGAAACAGTCAAAATTGAAAGTGCAGGGTTAAAAGAGAGGGAAGTTGACTGGCTTGGTGCAAAGGAGATGTCCTCCCAGGCTGCAAGTTCAGAAAAGGTAAGAGATAAGAATCCCAAATGCCCTGATGTTGATAACTTTTTGACAGAGGGAACTTTGGAGGCAGAGAGTTCTGTTTTATTGTCTACCAGGAAATTTACATGTTTGACTCCAACTTTTGCAATGACCATGAGCTCTTGAGGGCCCAATTTAACAGAGCTTTGTCTGTCTTATCCATCCAGGCAAGAGAGGACAAGGAGAGGTTCCGGTCCAGGTGTGCCTGGATAGGCAGTTTTCTTTGCGTCTCGCAGACAGAGGGGGCATTTACTTTTTGTGCACATAGCCCTTATGACTCATAGCCAGAGGGTATGGTTGCATATCAGACTGGATATTGTTATGGACATCAGAGGCTTTTCTTTATCAGGTTTCTGGGTAATAGCGCTTGATGGGATTTTTGTCCCTCCTCCTTGATACCTTTGAGAAACCCTTGACTGATTTTGTTTCTAGGCAACCTTTGGGAAAGGCCATGGCAACTCATTTGTCAGGACTGTCAGTCCAATTTATCCTCAGTCAAAATGTGAATCTCAGAAGGAATTGCTGGCTGCCATCTTGGTGGGTGTTAAATGATGCCATCTGACCAAGATAGGCATGTCTTGAGGAACGGAACTCTGTGGCCAAATGGCTAGCAGGCAATGGCTAGCTGGAACCCATTCAATTGGCTGGAAGTAAACAAATAGGGAGCCGGGTGCAAGGTGAAGCTACAGGTATTGGCAATGACTGTGGGCGCCAACAAGGTGTCAGGGTAGAACTCTCAGAAAGAATAGATCCATTTTTGCTTCAGATATGAACGGCAGATTGATTTCATTTTAACTCCATCAAGATCTGTGAGTTTTAACCAAATAATTTCCATTTCTGGCTGCCTACATGTGTGTAGTATAGCCTTGAATGATGGTGCAACAGACAAAGGGTCTCTTACCTCAGAGAGAGACCATTCAGATGCATGCCTGGCCACATCCCTCATGGGGACTTAGATGGGACTTAGCTAAGGAGGGTGCAAAGACTCTGTTATGCCATATGTCAATCACCATGGAACCGCAAGTGAAGCCCAGTCAGCCACCACAACCAGTGCTTCCCAGTCTTGGTGCACAGACAGAGTAGCCTATTGAGTATGCTGCCTGTTCCACTCACTCACACATTCATTCAGCAGGCTCTGAGAGGTTGAACATTCCTACCCTATTCCCTAGAGAGTGATCCTGACCAATGAGAGTTGATCAGACTCTCCTTCTGCATGAGCTGAGCAGGAACGACAGACAGACTAGTGGGATGCCTCAGGGATCTTGCCAGAATCAGGCAGAAAGTCAGAGAGACAGACAGACAGACAGACTTCATCCTCCTCTCTTTGGGATCCAATGTGACCAGCTGTTTCTACGAAACAGAAGTAATGGGAACTTGCAAAAGAAACTGTTACCTGGGCAACTAACAGACTGTCTGGGAAGGCATTTTCTGCTACACATATGCCAAATTTTCTTTATCAGTTTATCTGTTGATGGGCACATAAGCCTCTTCCCAGATTTAGCTATAATGAATTGCTCTGCTAAAAACATGGATATGCCTGTATCACTGTAACATGACTAATTTGCTTGTTTAGGGATGATTCCCAGAAGAGGAATAGCAAAGTCAAATAGAATTTCTAGTTTTAGTTTTTCTGAGGAATCTCCATATTGACTGCCATAGTGACTGTACTAGTTTACATTACCATCAACAATGTAGAAGGGTTCATTTTTCCCCATAGTCTCATAAGCATTTGTTATTGGTTGATTTCTGGATGATAGCCATTCTTTCTGGGGTAAGATGATATCTCAGTGATGCTTTGACTTGCATTTCTGTAGTGGCCGATGATGTTGAGAATTTTTTCATATATTTATTGTACACTTGTACTTCTGAAAACTTCCTGTTTGTTTTGATTTCTCATTTTTTGATTGAGTCTTTTATTTTAAGAGTTTAATATTTTTATGTTCTTTATATATTCTAGATATTATTCCTTTAAGGAATAGCTGGCAAATTTTTTTTTCCCATTTTGTAGGTTGTCTCTTCACTGTGGCAGTCATTTTGGTCTTGGTTTGTTTTGGCTGAGTTTGGTTTAGTTTGGTTTTACTGTGCAGAAGCTTTTTAATTTGATATGATCCCATTTGTTGATTCTTGGTATTATTTCTTGTGCCACTGGAGCTTTGTTCAGAAAGTTCTTGTCCATGCCTCTTGTCTTCAAGAGTTGAACCTATTTTATCCTCAGTGTTGTTTCCATTTTCACATTTGGATCTTTGATCCTTTTTGATTTTCATTTAGGACATGGTAAGATCTGTGTGTCTGACTCAGTCTTCCATATGTGGATATATCATCTCCCCAGCACCATTTATAAAGAGGCTGCTTTTCCTTCTGTTGTGTCCCTCTGCATTTTAAGTGAAACCCTCACTCCTCTGCTCTGTCCACAGACCCATCTCTCCCTCTTCAGAGCCAGGTGATGCTGCTCCTCCCTGTTCAGCAAGCTCCACCTGTGCATCCTTCTGCACACCTCTCCCCAACCCGGGCCTCTTCACACCTCAGCCACCTCCCCACTCCCCACTCCACCATACTGCACCACAGCTGGCTTGCTTTCTTTCCCTCAAGTCTCAGCTTGAATGGCACCATTTTGCAGCACCCCTCCAATGACGTCCTTGGTTAAAGCTGCAGCACAGAGTTTCCATAACATCTCACTGTCTTCCTTTCACACCTCTCAGAGTGTGCTGAACTTGCTTGTGGCCTTGTTCACTTGGTCTTCCCCAGCAGCCGTAACCGGCACCAGAGAAGGGGCACAGTTCAGGACGCTCCACCCTTCCCCGGGCTGCACCCACATGAGCACGTGACACATGCTTTCCTGTTGCTATGGATCTTCTTCCTTTAATATCAGGCCAGCCCTGATTTTCAGCCCATAGTAAGAATGCAATAAATCCCTGATTGTTTAAATTATTAGCTGAGAGGTTTTTTGTTGAAGAGAGGAACTGAACTGACATATAATCCACGAGAAGCATTTCACGGTTTTAGAAAAGGAGGGATAAGCTAGGAGTGGTGTCCCTCACGTATAATCCCAGCACTCTGGAAGGCTGAGGCAGGGTGTCTTGGTTACTTTTCTCTCGGTGCTGAGACAAAATACCCAATGCCCAAAATGAAGGAAGGAAAGGTTTATTTAGTTTACAGTTTGTGGAGGTTTCAGTCCATACTTGGCTGGTTTAGAGGCAGAGTGGCACAAGGCAGAAGGCAAACTGTCAGGGCAGCAGAGCACAGCAAAAACTGCAAGCAAAAGGGCGGCATGGCTGTAAGCAGCCTCCTTTTCTCCCCTACATTGTAAACAGTCTACCCCTGCCCAGGGGACGTGTACCTCTCACATAACCTCCAGGCCCTCCTCTTCCACAGGCTCAGGATGTTTACAAAGCACCTTGGCTTCCTCCTGAATCACACAGTTAACCGTTAAAGCTTCCCAAATTAACATAAACAACATCCCACAAGGGTAAGGGCATATCCTGTTTACCGCAAGATTTACAACTGTTGAGTTACTTAGTTAAACCTCTAGACTCCCCAAGTTGACACAATGCATCAACCATAACACAGGGGAGTAAAACTTCAAACCCAGCTGGGCAACTTAGAGACTTAGCAAAACTTTGTCTCAAAATAAAAAACATGGAGAGGATTGAGGATGTCACCTAGCACAAAGGCCGTGTGCTCAGTCCATGGCCAACGTTGATAAAGAAGAGATGGAGTGGACTTTCCAAGCAGCACAAATAAAAGTAGAGAGTCAGAGCCTGGCGTCATATGGAATCACGGAAAAGAGCATCCACCAAAGGTGAGGGTTTGGAAAGTGTTCTCAGGCAAGCAGTAAGATGAGGGCTGTACCACCCGGTGGGTAGGCAGATGTTTAGGGTTAAGGAAAGCCTTCTGCCAAGCCCTTGTGTGAACCTTCCTCACCCACATCTTGCCTCCTCTCCTGTCTCCCTCACAGTCTCCCTTGGGCACGTACAGGAGGTCAAGTGTCCCCTGGGCTTTTTCCCCTGTGGGAATGTCACCAAGTGCCTGCCTCAGCAGCTGCACTGCAACGGGGCCGATGACTGTGGGAACCAGGCGGACGAGGAGAACTGCGGTGAGTGTGGTGCAGACGCGGAACCCACAGAGCAAGGGCCGGAAGATGGGGATGCAGCGGACACTTCCCTGCCCAGAGACAGAAGTGCCAAGAGAAAAAGTAAATCCAAGTGCAAAATGGAGGTTGCTGAAGGGAAACTTCCATTTAGTTCATTTGCTTAAAACAGCCATTCCCTAACAGTCCATCCTCCTCTACGTAACCAGGTCACTGCCAAGACTTCAGAAAAGCAGTGACTGTGCCCACTGTGGGTGTTTCAACATGACAAGCCCGCCCAGTTTGTGTGTTAGAGGTAGAAGGGCATAGAAATTCAGAACAGAGCTCCGGAGTTAGGTTTCCCAGGCTTGAACCTGGGTACCACAATAACCAACTACATAAAGGTGAGGACATTTCCTAACCACTCTGTGCCTCAGTTTCCTCCTTTCATAAAAGAGTTTGATGACTGCACCTATGCTGTAGTTATTTGGGACAATTAAATGTAAAAAAGTAAGAAATCTCCAGTCATAGGACAGACGGTAAATACTACATGTGGTTCCTCTTTTTTTTGTTTACTAACACTAGGGAGGAAAAGTGGGGGGCTGGGGATATAGCTCAGTGGAATAAGCACTTGCCTAGCAAGCGCAGGGTCCTGAGTTCGATCCCCAGTACCGCAAAAAAAAAAAAAAGGAAAAGTGGGGCTTCCTAAAAAAGGAAACATATAATTGTAACTTACCTATCATTCACGCACCATCCGTATAAGGCTTGACTTTGTAAAACCAACAAGTAAGGCTGCTAGCCAACAAGAATACCTGGAGAAATAGTGCTCGGCAGGGATTTTGTTCAAATTTCTGAAACTTCAAAATCATGAATTTAGAAAGGAGCTTGAATTTCTCAGAGCTAGCTTGCTAGCAAAGCACGCTTCTGATGGATAATGTAAGATAACAGAGTTAATCACTCGTGGGGAAGTGCACCAGTGTGTGTGGTAGTATGTGTGCAGTACGTGTGTTTACTGTCTTCCCTGTGCCTGTGGAAGACAAGCGCGGCAGTGTTAGTATTCAAAATGCTGCGTCAGTACACCCTGAAGAGGCACTGTTTCGTTGCCTTTGGTTTTCTAGGCCTTGTACAGTCTTACAATGAAGGCGTTAAACTTCTGTTGAGATAAAATAGAACATGGACCAAGTCTGAAAATTCCCTAGCCATAGACAACCTAGGCAAACCTTGAACCAAAAGGAATCTAAACTGGCTGTTCTTGTAAAGGACTCTGGTAATCAAAAATGAAGTATGAATTATTCTAAAATGTTATACAGTAATCACTTTTAACCAGTCTACTACTGTGTGGGATCCCCACTGTAATAATCATGTAAATATTCAACAACTTTGTCATTTTGCTTTATAAGCCATCCTATAATACACACCCTGAGCTCCTTAACCAGGGTTGAGTCTCCCTGATAGCTGTCTCGACTGTACCTGCTCTTGTCACAGGAGAATATACTACTTTCTCCTGTGCCGATGATCAAGCCCAGGGTCTCACACAGGCTACACAAATGCTCCACCACTAAGCTACAGCTCAAGCCCCCAACTTTTTACTTTTCTAACTCAATCTGATTATATTTTGGGCACTTCTCAGTTTGGATCACATTCTCTAGTTAGTGGCAATAATTCAAGAGCAATCATGCTATCTAAAGCGGTAAGCTAAAGCTATCATTACTTTTGATTTAAAGGACTATCAACATTTCTTTAAAAAGTAGCTTTCTGCTGAAATAACTGAGTACTATAGAGTCTTTTCTTTAAAAACTATGGTAAAACAGTGTTCTGCACCCTGCCATCCACTTCTCTCTCAGTGTACTGGCTATGCAGAATTCTGGAGAGACGTAGGGCATCCTCCCAATTTAGATGGTCTCAGAAAGCAGACAAGGGAGTTGGTAGCTGCTCTAAATTCACCACCAAAAGGAGGTTCTCAGTGGAAAAATCTTAGGAACTTTAGCTTTAGTGCTAAGTTTCAAGAGACCAAGTAACAAAATCAGAAATCCATACAGTTACGATCTCTAAAGGCTCCATGTTCTGAAATCAACAATTCAGAAGGAAGCAGTGAAACACTGGGGATGTGAGAGCAAACTTGAAAGCTGGGCGTAGATTCTGGCAATGAAGGGAAACGGAATGGACAAAACAAATGTAATAAGCATCCCTGTGTCCATGGGTTTTCAAGAGAACACAATAGATAATATATTTAGGATGCTCAGCAGAAGACAGGTGGACACACTAAATGTTGTGCCTCCAAATTGATATATAGAAATCCTCCCCACGATGTGTGTCACCAGTCATCTGGAAATAGAAAAAAATGACTTTTATTCAAAACCTCAAAACAGCCAGTTGACACGCTGTGTCCATTCCTGCATAGGCAAGAACTTTTCAGGAAGGATGGCAAAATTTCATCACCTTGTTAGAATCCAGGTGATGAAATTTATAATGCTGAGTTATCTCTGCTCACCTCTCATGGCCTGAGTCTCCTTGTCAACTGTGTTTTTTCATTTCTCTGTTTTACTGTATCTGGATAACTTATGCTCTCAAAGCTATACATTGGTAAGACATCTGTATATAAACTAGGCTTAATGCTAATTAGATTAAGTCAGAAAGTTCTTCTAGAACATATAGACTTCATGCATATGTGAACAAGAAGTGTTAGATGTGTTTGCAATTAGGTAAAATGTAGTATTTTGATCTATGCACACAAGAAAAATCAATAGTTAAAAATTATCATTTACAATTTCATAGCAGATTGTCAAATAAAACTTTCTTCAATGGAAGAAAGACTTAAAGACTGCTCCTTTATTCTCATAAGCTATTTAAACATTGTCACCAATAAGGATCTTTAAATCGTGTTCATCCTTGCAAGGAACTCCCCAAAATAACTTTTATAAGCATTGCTCCCATGCTGTGCTTCCTGGCTACCGTGTCCTAAGTAGATGTGCTCGCCCAAGCCCTTCTCCCATGATAGTCCTGCTTTGGATTGAATTCCCTCAGGCCACGAACTAAATTAAACCTTTCATCTTGTAAATTGTGGGTGTTGGTATTGTGTCTCGGAAATCGGGAAGCTAATGTAACCTCGAATAGCACCATGGACTGGGATCCAAGCTTTGAACTCGTGGACCTTTTAGGGCCCACATCAAATTACAGAAGCTTGTATGGCTGTTTTGGGGGAGAAAAGATAATGCCTATTAATGCTATTAATCATTATGTGATACTGCTGTCAAACAAATCTCTTACCCATAAAATTCAAATTCTATGGGTCTACCTCTTGACTCATTCTTAAACACTTTGGTGGAAAAACTAAATAAGGTGTTTTTAAATTTTTTGGAAAACGAATATACGAGAGATTGGGTGATTTTCCAAATTTAAAAAGATAGGTAAAATGGTAAGAGTAATTGTTAATGTTTTATAGCACCTACTAACTCTAAAGAACTATTCTGAGCAATTTGTGTAATTTTACCTCTAATCCTTATGAAAACCCTTGAGAAAGACACTCTGTGTTTCCTCCAATGATGGGAATTGAGGCCCACAACTACACTTGGTGACATTCAATTCATATCTTCAAAGGAATGTGAAATTTTTATTCTTGGAAATCTTAATTTTTCTATGGTCAAAGTTTTCTTCTTTTTCAAGCTTCTGTACTTCCAAGTGCAGGCAAAGTCCAAGTCTCATTCATTTCTCATGTCTTGGGATTGCAGCTGAGCCCAGAGGTCTCTGTAGTGCTGGCGGATGCTGTGGGTCCCCAGGGCAAGAGGGTCCAGCTGCCTGTCATCATACGATGATCACAGCATCCCCTGAGATGGGCAGACATGACCTTGTCTCCTGCTACCTGTTGTCACCATGTCGTCACCTGCCTGTTGTAGGCATTGTCATATGCAGTGCCCTCCTGCCTGCAGCCTTGGCAGCCCAGGGCTCACGGGAAACATTTTGCCATTCCTGACCAGACTGAGAGCCCTGGACAACTATCACAGCCATGTTTAGGTCCATCTGTCAGCCCACATGGCCATGTCCCCTCTACTCCTCTTACATCAAGCCGGGCTGTATAACAATTCTGTGGGGCCTGATCCACAGCTGAGTGTAATTAGCAAAGACCAGCCCTGCTCCCAGAGCACAGAAATCAATGTGGCAAATATGTGTTTTCCCCCAAGTTCTAAGCAGGGTACAGAAGGAAAAATAAATCTCCTGCTTGCCCTCCCTGGTCCAAGTCTCTTGTCCAGTCTGTGTAGTAAATCCCATCTCTCATCTTTTCTGACTTTATAAATTTAGTATAAAAGAGCAAACTTAAGTATTTGAAAATCAAGAACCAAGAATTTGACCTTTGTTATCTGCAAACTTCTGTGTCATTCCTTCCAGGCAATGAAAGTGGAAAATTCTAGCTGCCTAAGACAGGAAAAAGGCAAAAGGGAGCAAAGAATTCAAGGGACAAAAGACTCTGTAATGCCCTAGAGTCTGTTCCTATCACTGGCTTAGCATTTGCCCACGTATGAGGATTAGATAAGCAGTACTTACTTATAGGGGTGATGGTGATGGTATTTTTAAAATCTTATTTTAAAATAAGATTAGAACACTATTTGAACTATATTCAAGGACTCTTTCATTTTTAATTCATCCTGCATTTAAAATTCTGAACCATAAATATTCTATCATTTCCTAAGTAAGCTTCTTACATAGCTATCAGAATGACAGCAAAGCTAAGAGGGTTGATATGGAAGTCAGGAGTTCTCACTTAAGAATATACCATTAAAGTTTATGGTTTGTCCTTAGGGTTAAAAGCACAAGAGTAAGAAATCTATGTATTAATATGTAATCATATGTTTTATGATTGAAAATTATTAGTTCTGGTTTATTATTCTCAAAATTATTTAAGCTGCAAACACATTGGCTTTTCTAAAAACACAGTGTAATTTTACCTTCAGATACACGTACCCATGCTTATCCTGCCATCCTCAGAGCCAGGCATGGCGGCATGCTCCTCACTGCTCAGCTACTTGGGAGGCCAGTGCAGGAGGATGGAGCCCTAGAGTTCAGAGGTAGCCTGGACAACATAACAAGACCCCATGTCTGAGGAACAGAAACAAAAATCAACAATGCTTAGAAGATATTCAGGTTACCACTGTGTACTTTTCCACTCACAACAGTTCTCACTAGATAGGAAGACAGCTTTCAGTGGTCTCACTTTATTTTAAAAGATGCCCAGGATAATGCCACACCCCTGACTTCTTCAAAAGTTGCCCCTAAAGCCACTAAGGCCAAGGAAAAGGCATATGCTTTTTGCAAACAAACTGCTAAGCCTTTAAATTTCAAGGGGATCACAAAAACCAGTTTGATGCGTTCCTCTGCCAGGCATGCATCCCCAGGCTTACTTTGATGCTCCAGGACACCTGTCCTCTTGGAAGTCATTAGTCTATGACCTACAGATGCTCCACTATTTCCCAAGAAATTTGAGTCAATATGTGAGAATGGGGAATGTTCCACTGGGCCTAAATCCAAGCCTTATGGGCTAATCTGCTGCTCATTTATGAGCCAGTAGCATGTATGCCTTGTAAGCTGCCAGATATTTTTCTCCATTTTAACAAATAACATCAACGTATCTTGTCTGGCTCTGACCATAAGTCCCTCATTTTTTAAAATTTAATTAAGTTTATTAGTACAATTTAAGTGTACACAATGATCACATTCATCATGAGGAATTTGCCCCTAAACATAGTATACCTTAATTTGTCCATCCCCAGCACCTCTAAAGCAAATCCAACCAACAAGAGCACCTAAGAATGGCCCTGAAAGACCTTGAGAAGATTCTGAGGCAGAGCAGCAGCTGCCGTTCCCTGGACCCGTATGTTGAAAGTCAGTCATCTAGACCAATACCCTTCTTATTCAAGTACACAAGCGATTTCCAAACCATATTAAAAGACATCAGATGAGAAAGTTTAAACAAATGAAAGACATTTTTATTGTCCAAATTTTCAGATCCCAAGTGGTGATGTTGGTGCAGCATTTCCTAAACATGTTTCAGCTCAGAAGCCTTTTCTCAAGAGAGTCTTGATATACCAGAGCGATAAGTTACCACAGCCAAGGAACTCGGACCCCTCCCCAACCAAACCACATCCTCATTCCGCTGTACAATTCCATGGGAGTCTGACAACAAAGACACGGAAGAGGAACAGCCTCCAGAATTCAAACTGGCATATCTAAGTCACTCCCCCATAGGGCTAATTTTAACTGATATTTGATACAAAGGAAATACAGATGGTCTCCAATTTACAGCAGCTACACTTACAATTTTTCAAGTTCACAATGGTCTGAAAGAAATATACATGCAGTAGAAACCATCCTTCAAATTTTGTTGGTTTTGAGTTTTCATATTTTGTGATTCTGGGGATCAAACCCAAGGCCTCCCATATGCTAAGCACGTGCTCCAGCACTGAGTTTCACCACCCAGCAACAGCTGAAAGGTCAAATTTTGAATTGAGATCCTTTCCTGGGCTAACCATATGCAACAGCATCCTGTCTCACAAGCTGGGCAGCAGCAGTGAGCAGCGGCTTCAGCCGACCACTTTGCTGAAGAAAACGAAAATGCCCATCTGTGGATGAGGGTCTCTCTGTTACTAAATGAGCTCTCCTCACTGCAATGTGGGAAGGCTGTTAGCTGACAGGACAGAACTGGTCATGAGCTCCTCCAGAACTTGCTCTCAGCTCACCTAGAACACATATAAAACAGACTTCCAAGCTCTGTAGTCTCAAAGTTAATCAGACCCTCCATGGAAAAAGCCTGGAACTCTGTGTTTCTGATGAGTAACCCAGATCTCAAATTCGATTTTAGCATAGAAGAGACTGAATTTCCTCTGTAGTGTGTTTAAAGAAATAGCTCCTTGCTGGGTGTGGTGGTAGTGGAGGCTAGTGCCCCCAGGACTCTGGGAGGCTGAGGCCAAAGAATCACAAGTCTGAGCCCGGTCTGAGCAATTTAATGACCTAGTGAGTCTCAAAATAAAGGCACAAAGGGTTGTGCACACAGCTCAGTGAGAAGGGCCTGGGCTCATTCCCCAGTACTGCAAAAGACACAGAGCTGTGATTATTCGTGTAATCAATCAGTATATATTTATTAGATTCATACAGCATATAAGACCACATTTTAGTTGGTCCACGTTTTAAATTTTTATTTAGGGAAGCACTATATCTTTTTAGCTAAAAGTTCTTTATTAATGTAACTTGTTCTTTATACTATCCCAAGTTACCTCAAGAAAAATCAGAATCTAATTTTAGCAAGGCAAACAAAAGTATAAAAAACCACTCTGCTTGCTGCCCCATATGTTTTAAAATCTGAAGGCTATAGGACTTAAAATACAGAACCCAACACCCAAAGCTATTTCCTGAAAAATGCTGCCTTTCCAACTTTGCAATTTTGGCAACATTATTCATATTCTGTATGCCTGCCTTCTGGTAGGAGGAAGTAAAGAACGAGAAGAAGAAAATGCCTTGGGAAGGCACAGGAAAAGTAAAAATTAATTATTAAAAAGCTCACTTGTTTGAAGATGCTGTTATTTTTTTTAAATCTCCACAACGTATGTGCTGTGACTTGGGGGAGTATAGGCAGGTTTGTGCTGTTCCTTTCTGCTGGCTAAAAGTTTTACACTTGCCCTGGCAGGGTCCCTCTTTCTCCTCCTTCTGATTTTCCTGTGTAGGCTGGGCAAGAAAAAAAAAAAGAG